>JAHWXV010617304.1:0-12744 GCA_024586415.1 Phrixothrix hirtus | reverse complement strand
CTCTGTCAATTTCTAAGCCGCCACGGATTTTACAATAAAAAATGTCAAATTTTACGAATATGGCAATAACTTATTACACTAGCAACATCTAGTGGTCATTTGCAACAACATAAAAGGCAACCCTCGTAGTTTATTACTTAATTCGTTCGTTTTGTTTAGAAAATATTTAGTACATAATGGTGTATAGCATAGCTGAACGTACGAAAATGATATGCATAAATGTTGCTTGCGAGCAATTATGGTATTCAACAAGATACATTCTGGAAAAGATATAGGCGACACGTACGGCGTCAGTTAGTTATTAAATTCCAGGAAACTGGCTCTGTTGCCAATAAAAAAAACCATCCAAGATTACTTGATGAAGCAGTCCAAATTGAAATTCTTGGGAAGTTTGCAATGAATCCAACTCTATCGAATCGCAGGTGAGCTGCAGCAGCTGGCCTATCACCTGAGTATGTTAGGAAGGTATTAAAATCTCATAGAGTTTGTCTTCAAGAACTTGTTGAAGATGACCAAGATAAAAGAATTGAGTTTTATAAATTTATGACATACCGAATTCTAGCCAAGCCTATCCTCGCAAAAATATTTGTTTTGGTGATGAGTACGCTTTTTATTTAAACGGGCATGTTAGTAAACAGAACTATCAGTATTTGAGTGATGAGAACCGCATGCATTTAGAGTACCCCGGAAAATGTAATGCCTCGGGATGCTATTATTGAATCACTATCTATAGAATGCAATTTTAACGGAGACATTTATGTTCACATGTTAGACAGAGTCGTCCAGTGCATAATAGTTAATGATTTGGAGAACCAGATAAACCTAGATCGAAATTTGAATTTAATACTGGACTTGCTGCATTTTAAACAAGGCGGGGTCCCGTCTCGCTATGCTCTTACAGTTAGGCAGTCGATAATCATTATCTAAACCAGTAGATTGGAAAAAGGATGACTACCTAGATCACCAGACCTAACACCACTAGATTTTTTCTATGGGATCACCTAAAGTCTACTATTTTCAAAACCCAACGCGTAACGAATATTAGGCTATTTCAGAAAAACATTTACAAATGAACCTAAGGAGATCGAAAATAGACTGTTGTTATCTGAAGCACAATTAAAATCATTTATTTTGAACATTTAATTTGGAATTAATTGGAAAAAGGCAATTTGATACATTTTATAATAATCAAAACGACTCTATTAAAATTAACCCTTCTGTGTACATTTTAGTTCTCTAGTCTTATTTAGAAATTGTTTAGAAGGATTTTTTAATTTTTGTTTTAAATATTTAATTTTTAGTCAATTAGAAATCTGTTTTCCTTTATTTTTGCTTCCTTTTACCTATGTGAAATATTAGTACAGAGAAAGTTATATCTTCTGTCAAAATTTTCGATGTCCAGTTTTTAGCTCTCGCAAAATTAAAAAATTTAGGATAACACATTTTGTTGTAGCGCTATATATTTGAGATTGTGAAGTGATGTTTATATTAATCTTAATGCGGAAGTTAATTTTCCTAAGTGATCGTGCTAGAGCGCTAAACATTTTTTGTCAATTTCCAAAACAGTTGACATAATAAAGCTATACACTTTATGCGATGCTCTATATTTTTTGCATCGATGAATCAATATTTATGAGTAGTTAATAATCTCTGAAAACGTGATATAATATCTTTAGTTTTAATTTAATGCTATTTTGGTTAATTTTAGATTACCGTTAACCAAGATAATATTTTATGTTGTAATAATTTGCAATTAATTTTAATATTTAGAATTAATTTTCCTTACTCTAAAAGGTTGTGGTGTTAAATGGCTTTCTTTTACTTGTTTTATAAATTAACAGAATTGTTCAGGTTTTCTAGAAAATAGAAGGCGCTAACTTTTACTTCTGGGCAATATTAATGAAATATAGGTAAGAATTAATTTTGGAAAGTCATAATGTATACAATATAACTAATAAAAAAACATAAATTTTAGCTATTCTTGACTCATCGACGCATTTTAATAATTGATCCTGGAATCAAAAAGTACTATTGCTGAAAATGTCGCATAGAAATATTGCAGCCAAAGACATAGTTGATTTTAAGATAAGTAAAAGAAAGTAGGAGAGCGATAATCGTTAAAAGACTATAGACATTAATATGCAAATATTCGTAACGGTTCGAAAAAAACTAATTTATATTTTACCAACCGGGATCACTAGTCATAGTGGGTAGGTTCAGTACGGTGCGGTATAAGTCGCTGGTACGCCCAATGCCTTCTTGGAATACGCTGGAATCGGTTATCCTGAAGTGGAAAAGCTTCTTGTATGAAACGAACTTTTTACTTCAATTCATTTACATTGAATTAATACAAGTAACTTCGGCGGTAATAATAAGATGGATAAAACCTTCGAAACAATTTATTTGTACTAAAGAAAATAATAACTCAAAAGAACAGTTTTTGGAAATTTGTACATATTTACAAATAATAATCAAATTCAATGTGGAAAGGATTTCTCTAAACAGTTATTAGTTTAGCAGACGCGCAGCGTCGCTTGCTCTATTTACAGAGTACGCTCACCGCCCGGAAATCGTTCTACTTTCCTGTCATTTTACGTTAGTACAGTTCAGTCTTCCTCAAGACGCGTAGGGAAACGCACCGCATGCAGGCGAGTTCTTTCGCGTAAGCAATCAGAAGGTCCGGATAATGATGTCTTTCCCACTCGCGACTAATGTCACTCGATGGCAACCGACGCCAAATAGGCTTTTGCTACTTAGAAACGCGATGACGTAATCACAGGTTACAGCGGCATCTAAGTCTCCACTACAGAATCTACCCCAAACTCAGGCGTTCTGTGGTTCTTTATAGTCAAGACGGGACAACTACAGAGCAACGTATCCACTCTCGAATATAAAATCGCAGCAAGGCGGACGAAACAAAGGGGTTTCATCCTTTCGGATAACTGAACTAGCTTCGTCGCTTATTTCTGCAACAGAGGTTTTAACATGAGAATCCAAACAATTCGGAAGAAACGGTTTGAGTCCTTTTGTAATTAGCAAAGCGTCTTTATTTACTTTTAAAAAATATTGCTAGACCTTAAAGGTAAAGCTAGATGCAGTAGATTCTCGGACAGGGAATCGTGCGTTGTGAATTCGAATAGAGATCTACAAAAACTGTCCTTCGGCTTGAAAGCGGTGCCCTTTTATACATAATTATCAGGTCTTGTTCTTTGTTCTACGAACGCTATTGATACTTGTGTATTCAGTTTTTTATTGACTAGTAAGCGCATAATGTTATGTGCTTTGATTATCAATTTATTCATAACGTAATATTGCGCAATTTCAATTAATTCTTTTCTGTTAATTAAAAATTGCTTTAAGATTATTTTAATACGTATCATTAATTCGAAGAAGCAATCTCTACTAATTATTAATTAGTTTTGAGCGGTTTCTCTATGTTTTAAATCAGGATTATTATTGCGCCATATTTCGTTATCTTTATATCCTAATTTTTTACACTTTCACAATATTCAGGTTAATCAACAATACGTGAACTTAAATCAAGTTAAGATAACTCACTCCCGTTTATATTCTTTCATAATGTCTTATCTTTACAATCTTCCGGAATTTAACGTAAACACAAATGTATGCTTAATTTGTTGTAAATCGATTTACGCATCGCTTTTACACTTTAACAGTTTCCACGGGAAATGTTACACATTCTTCTTAAATATTAAGTATTATACAACAAAGGATGTTGCATTATCACCTTACAATGATCCTAGAGTGAAGTTGAGCCCATGTATAGCTAATGCTATAAACGGTGTCCGTTGTTTATTACGCCTTTTATGTGACACAATTACCAGAAAGAAATTTTTCCCCCAAAAAAGGCAGCCCTCTCAGGTTCTTAACGAAATAGTCATATTAGAGACATCTTTCAATTTCGTAGGGAAACAACATCAATTATGTAATTCCGAGATTTATGGAGTTTACGAATAGTAATATATCGCGGATATATCTTGCGATAGACGAAATTCAATTAATAAAAGCTATATTTTATATGTACATGTCCTTATGCATAAGAAGAAACAGATTGTTTAATATACAGGGTGTGGCATAATGCTAGGTAGGATTTCAAATATTCATTGTTCGGTTTATGGAAGGGCTAAAGCAGTGCGCGCGGTCGCCTTAGGTAGCTAAGTTCGTGCCATTGTCAGCTATCGCCATGGCTTAGACCGGAGTGCAGCGCGCGTTTGCAGTAGAAGAGTTTATAAGAAATGGCGAATCTGTAATACCGACACAGCTTGTCTTCCGTATTCGGTTTGATGTTGTCCGTCATGGTGCCGTTCCGAAAGGAAGAATAATTCGTCGGTGGGTTTTAAACTTCCGTGAAACAGGTTCTGTGCTTAAGCGAAAATCTACTGGCCGACCAACAAGAACAACAAGAACTCCGGAAAATGTGAATGCAGTCAGAGCTTCGGTACAGCAGTTTCCCAAACATTCTGTGCGTAGTCATGCAGCTGCGCTAGGAATGTCGGATCTAAGTTTTCGAAGAATTATAATATAATATAAAATGATGGCGGTACAGCAATTGAGTGAAGGAGATTTGTTGCCGGGATATTGTTCAGAAGATTCCCCCAGCAACTGTTATTATGTCTAGCGACGAAGCGCATTTTCATCTATCGGGCGTAGCCATTAAACAAAATTTGCGCTATTACTCGGAAAATAATCCACGGGAACTTCAACAGCGACCATTCTCAGTCCAAAAGTTACCATCTGGTGTGAAATATCTAATTTCGGCATGTGGAGTCCTTACTTTCTTAAAGAGGATGGAGTAACTGTAACAGTCAACGGAGATCGTTATTGTAACACGTTAAACAAGTTTGTACGTCCAAAACTGAGCGAGCTAAACGATCATCAGCTAGAAGTTCTATGGTTCCCGCAAGATGGTGTTACATCGCACACCACGCGTCGCTCACTCAATCTTCTCCAAGAAATGTTCTCGGGCAAAGTTGTGGCTTTGCTGGGCGACCTTGCCTGGGCTCCGCGTTCTCCTTATTTGTCACCCTGCGATTTCTTTCTTTGGGGACATCTCAATGCGCAAGTTTTTGGACGTCGGCCACACAATTTGGAAGAATTAAAAGCAAATATAAGAGAAGAAATCGCCGCAATTCCGCAAGAGATTGTCCCCGCAGGACAATGGTGCGCTTCCGTGAAAACGTTCAATAATATATCGACATGAATGGCCGTAATTTAAGTACTGTAATTTTTAAAACATAATGTTATGATATGTGCTTTTCAAAGATATAAAACCTATTTCTTTGCTTTGTGCGGTTTGGTTTTTATTGATATCTCAAGTAGTGCCTATGATTTTGTCGCACCCTATATAATAAATACCTGTATCAATTCAAAATTTACATTTCGCTCTTTTTAGATAACTAATGAACCATTGTCTAAGTTTAAACTCAATTCAGTGAGCATGTAGCTAAATAGCAACCTAAGCAATAATTCTAGAACTGAGGAAATATTGATTTTCATTATATTGAGTTAATTGTTCCTGAAATTTTTAATTTCTGATTTTTCATAGCCTAATTAATAAATACCTAGGCAATCAAGTATTTATCATGATTAATTATAAAACAAATATTTTCCAAATAAATTCTAAATCCAGATATTGATTCAAATTAAGTATTTCTTCCTAACCTCAACGCATTATTGGCTATTAGCAGCTAATAATAGTAGCGTTCCTCTGTTAAAAACTATATACTGTTGGAGGTATTTTAATATACTGAGCTTCAAAAATAAGTTACTTGCAAAGTTTGAAAGAACTTTCGTGCTCTTCAACTTGTATGTACATTACAGCTGTTGTGGTCTGTCCTAAATTTTTAAGAAACACTGCTTTGACATTATTCCCTGCGTGTCATTGTGATAACTTACATTAGTAATAATTATATAATTAATATATATTAAGTTTCTCACTACATGAACATTTGAAGGTTCTAACATACCAAACGATGGTATTTAAAGAACTTGCATGGGTAGGATTCCACTTAATATAATTTTATAAAATATTTGTAAGAAATTTTAATTTTAATTTCAAAATAGCTCGAGGTTATTCTGCGTGCTATTTAGTTTACGGATGAGATTCGAGTAATCCTTTAATTATAGAATTCATAAATTGTTAGATGTCCCTATAAAATTCTATTTTCATTTTATTCAACATTTAAAATTACATCGAAACTGGTCAACTCTTTATCTGTAATTCCTTATATTTATCCTTGCATTCTTAATGGTTGTTGATTTTAATTTAAGCGATTTTAATAAAACTTTTCCAACTCTTGTAAGTTCTAAGGATGCCATCATTTGAAGTTCTGGAGTTTTCATTAAATTTTAATGATGATAAAATATTTCTTGTAGATTATTGGCTACCTACCCAATTATACAGATATTTCGGGCGTAATATTAAAATCAGCGAAGGTGAAAAGTTCTCAATAGTGTTATTTATGTATCTTACTTTCTCAAATATCTCCTTAATATTATGCTACCATTTAAACTTCTAACTAGGGTAATAGGTACCTGTTACGTCAAGCATTACGTTAGAGAGCGAAAAATAGACAGATTATAAATACCTAATTCAAATAGTTAAATCTTCAAAATATTAATTATCCATTAATAAACCTCCATAATAGCATTTGCGGTTGTACAGCATGAAAAATAACAGACCGAAATCTAACGTATTTCTCAGGATTTATAATACTGTGCACAATTTGAAAACCAATAAGAAATCATAGTTTCGTTTAAAACTTGATCAAATTAATATATCTGTAAATAAAATACTAATGCTAATTAAATTCAAATCTAAAGTAAAAGATTTCGTTAACTTCGAAGGACAGCAATTTACAGTAGTACAATAGGTATTAGTACATTGCAAAGTGTACAATGATGTAGTCAAGTAATTCATACAGCATTGATGCTGGAGAGTAGTGAAAATTGAGTTAAGTGATATTAAGCTAAGCTGTAGTTGTGAAAAGCAGTAAAAATACCGAATATTTAATTTTGTTTTATGAAAATCAAAAAAATTAATTAAAAGGATCTTCAAAAAATTGAAAGTTTTATACAGTATCAAATAAAATGTCTACCGCTAAGATAAAATGGAATGCAACGATTTAAATAAACAAACAGAAAAAAAATTTCCTAATTACTAAGTTTTCGCAAATTCTTGTCACATAACCTATCTATAATAATATAACGCAACCAAGGATCCTGTCATTGATTTGTACCCTTAGAGTTGGATGACCACCATTTAAATATTAACTATTGTAATAGCATCACAAAATTTTGTGAAAATTACTGAATGATACAGAATTTGATGTAAAAGCAAACATTTTTGGTACTTATAGATAATTTTTCTTAAAAGTTAAGTAATGTGCATTGCTTATTGCTTCGGGTTTTATTAGTTCATGCGTTAAATTAATTACCATAGGTTAACTTAAGGTTAAAATGTAACAAATGTGACATGTGGCAATCCACATGATTATGGTCATGATTAAAGTACCCCCTGAGGCTGTGAAGAAATCACAGTCTGCTTTAATTGGAAAATTGAGCAATCGAAGAGATTGATAGAATATCATACCGTACCATAACTTTTTCCGTTGCCGTTTACCTCTCACATTAACGTTAATGTTTTAATTGGAATATAAGTATAAATTTGATTAGCAGTATATTATGGCACAATTGGAAAAATTGCGGTTTCAGTGGTATAAGCGAATTTTCGCATGGACGAACTGGCTTAGCTATCGAGCAAGTGAAGAGAAGCTACAGCCGTTTAAGTGCCTCCCTACGCGAGTTTTACTATCGCAAGTTATAGTCGGAAAACTGTATAAGTAGTCCAAGTATCGGCCGCTTGTTAAAAATTTTGGCATTGGAAATATTACGCGAAAGCTGTAGTTAAGTCACATACTCTAAGAAGCTATTAATCAAACCTGGCTAATTTCCGGAAAATTTTAAATTCAACTTTGTACAAGGGTGAGTTTATCACACAGAGGCTACAATATTGTTGCTAAATTATGCGATTTAAGAAAAATTGCTCTTAATGTACCTTTGAAGTTCGTCTTGGGATCGAAATGAATGGTAACAGTTCATCTTTGACAGTCAGGAAATATAAAAAACGCACTGAATTTAAAGATTTCGCCATCCATTTACGATGAAGTGAAAATATTATGTACTAGCAAGTGATTAAGCCAGTGATATACCAAAATGTATGTTATCACTAATGTTTACCCCTTTAAAATGATATTCTCCTCAATTAAAAATCATAGAAAAATGCGAAATAATCGATTTCAGTTTTGCTTTACGTAATATAAAGACATCTGTCCCAGACAACTATTTCTTAGTAAAATTGATGAGAATTCGTTCATCATCGCAGTAATGGGTGGTTTGACAATCATATTTCCTGGAGATTTCCGACAAATGTTACTGGTGATATCTAAAGAAACAAGCTGGTCACTAATTTGGAAGCAACCGTAATAATAATAAAATAATTGGTGAATTACCAGTATCAGTTTTATGCTAAAATCACAATTGTAAATTGTAGAATTACATTTTAACAACAATTATTAATATTCGAAGATTCCAGGTTACGTTTTAGAAAACATAGAAATACTTTCCTTATTAATATTTATTTAACAATTCCTGGCTTGCAAGTCTAAAAATAAACGTTAATCCCTCTCGTCTTCCCCCTTCAATTTCAAGAAGAAATACTTCGTTTACCAGTAGTAGAGATCTAGGAACTGCAGAGCTAAGCTGCGTTTCAGTAGTGTGTGCCTAGGACGATATTCAAAGAACGCAATTGAAGAGTTACCTGTATGATATATTAGAGGATCGAATTGACAGAAGTTTGATCTATTTCCGTCCAGAGAGAATTCGTAATAAAAAGGGTCAATTTCAATTTCCTGTCGACTCAGAACCAAGGGTTTAAGTCCGACAAGGTTGTGGGTAAAGTACAATAAGAAGAATATCCTAGGCAGTACGTTTGTTTTTTGCTCTTCCTTTGGGAAGTTATCGATCTGTAGAACACCAAGAGAGTGAATTATTTGTTATTTATACTCCACCGATCTTCACCCCTCGGTAAGTTAACCCTGATGAAACGAATTAGCCGATACGAGTCAGTTGAAAGCACAAATAAAGGACTAACGTTTTTAAATTTTAATTTTTCATATTATTAAGGCCATTAGGGCAAATACCTTTTTGTTCATTTTAGAATAATTTTGTTATAGCAATGCAAGGGTCCCTTGATTTAGAAATATAAAATTATTATTTCCATTATTCCCTGTAAATTGTTAATTGTAATTCGCATTCTTTACTTTTCACTATATTCAATCTTTAAGTACAGATCTTATTTTTTTATATGTAGACTTGTAGTTGTAATAACCCATTCTTTCTTTTAGGAAGTAGATAATTAACTGAATAATCAGTTTAGATAGTCCGTCGGAATTTTACCTGATCGAAGAGGAATCCCAGCGACGTGCATAAAAGCTACCTTACTGCAAGTACATATTAATACAATCCACGATCTAAAGGTTTGGAGATCGGTTTCTATGCTTCATCGGCGTCTATAACAATGGAATTTTGAACTATCTTTCTATTATTGTTAAAAACAAAGTGGCACCCTTATTTACGTCTATTTCCCGAATTTTTGGACTCTATTTATAATCTTTGAATGTTAGCTTAATGGAATTCATCACAATTGTAGAACCTATCCCAAGCTCCACTGTTGTGGCCGGAGCAAACCAGCTAATTCAAGAGAATTATTAATTTTAATAACCTCAGGGGCGTAGGCCTTTTAAGGGACTTTAAGGCATTTAATCAAGGTTTCCTTAAAAATATTATCATTTACATTACGTACCCGTAGAAGGGTCCTAATGAAAAGGAGATTGATGTAAGTAATATTACAAACCTATTGTTGAAAATTGGACATAGCTCTTTGAACACAACAGATAGTCTTGAAGATAAAAAGAAGTTAACTATAAAAATATAAAGTAAAAGCGGCTGTTCCTATTTAAAACTTTGTAGGTGATCACTTTGATAGCTGAACAATGTTTATGTGAAACATTTGACTCAAAAATTAAAATGTGCAAAATTTCAATAGTTTAATTAAAATGGACCACGTGGTGTATGCGTACACCAACTTAAGCAGAACATTTTCTTCAAATTTATTGTATGCATGCATATATTGCAACATAGTTGTGTATACCCCCGATTTAAAGCGATACTCATGTACTCATAGCAAAAATTAATCATTCATCAAGAATATAACTATTTATAATTAATTAACTGCGCAAATATCCAAATCGTTATATAAATTAAACCAATACTGCACATAACAATTAAAATTACAAAAATAATTGTAAAGAAATAGACGGCTCCTTCAGTTCTCTTTAAGCCACCCTAATGTAGAATTGTACATGCTGTACCTAAAGCTGGAAAATATTAATTTTAGTAATAAACTGCACGTATTTTTGTAAATTTAAATATTAGAAACACAAATTACTTAAGCTAAGTATGTAAGATCTATAACAGTTTCTACGAAAGGAATATTTAAACTAACGCGAGAAATTTTGTTAACGATCAATCAATTCAGATTTTATTGGTTGTTAGTGAAACTTACAGTAGAAATACGAATATTTCTAATGTGAGATACAATCTCATAAAGGACATCAAAACGACAAAAATCACGCCTGTTTTTTCAAATCACCTATATAAAGTGTTTTGCTAGTGAACTAGGTCTGTCACAGTATATACTTCGTCATAAACATTAGCTAATTATTTGATATATAAATGGTCATATTTCGAGACCGTTTAACTCGTTAATTAACTACGAGACACTCGTTAATCGTAAAAACAAAAACCGCAGATTCAGTCAATGGATAACTGTTAAGATTCATATCTTAACAGAAACCAGAGATGAGAGTTAACGTAGGGAATAGATAAAATGTATGGTTTATAAGTCTTAAATGTAGCAAGGAATTAAGGTAGAAATAAGTTTAGAAAATGTATTTCAAATATGTACTATATATGTATAAGTAACCCCTAAAATAGAGAAATATTCAAAGCCAAATTCGTAAGTGAAAGATCATATCCTAGCTCGAATATCTAGGTAATATAAAGAAGTAAGCACATAGCACAAACGCAATAATTAAAATGCAACTAAGTTTATCAGTAAAACTTTCTGTGTCATTCCTTTACGTAATAAACGTATATTATAAACAAAAAAGCCCAAAATTAAGATTAAACATGATTAAAAAAACAAGGATGACGCTGCTGACAAATTATGAATTAAGTTACAGAAGTAACTAATGTGATAAGACCCTTAAAAACAAATTAAACTAAATTAATACTATAAAATAGTTATTTGATGTAATAGGCAATATAATAATAATAATAAAGGTCTTTATTTCTTAATGGAAAACAAATAAATTAATGAACAATATTAAAAATGAGGCAAAGTCCAACGTAATTTCACTTTGCTCTTACACTTAACCTCATTAAAAAAAATGAAAGTAAACTAAAAATAATTGAAAAAGTAAATAAATAAGTTGCATAACCAAGTACTAATAGTAACATCTATGATATCTTAATTTAAATAAAATGACTATAAACTGGCCGATGTAGGTAAGAGAGAAAAATAACCTACTATCTTACAATTAATTTTTTAAACATATTTGTTTTGAAACGTACTAAATTAAATTCTTTATGTGTCACATTAACATTGTTCCAGTAGTGAGCTAATGTGTATGAGAACGATCATTTAAATAAATTGGTTCGGTGAGGAAGTATAGTAAGAAGCTCCCCGTGTCTATGATTTAGATGGTGAATATCAGTACGATAGAAAATTTTCTCATAAAGATACTGCGGGCTTTTGGTAGATAGGACTTTGTGATAACATAGTGAGTGTAGATACCATTTATTAGACTTATTAAGCATATTTTCTTTTATTAGTTTATTGGATATCTTATGAACAGTCCTGATGAACAGGAACTCCGTATATAAGTCTCAGACAAGCATTTTGCGTTCTCTAAATTCTTTTAGAGTCAAAAGAATCTATACAAGCGCCATACATAATATCATAATAATTGGAATGGAAGAGTACCAAGTTGTCGCATAAGAGTCTTTCGATTCGAGCGTGAAGAAAATCCCTGTTCTGACAAACTATTTTTAAACAATAATAAGCTTTTTTGATACATTGATTAATATGTGTTTTAAATCTTAAGTTTTTATCAATAACTAAACCTAAACGTTTAAGCTTCAGATAGAATCTCTATATTTCTACCTCCAATATTTGTATTTATCTGTTTAATTATACTGTCATAAATATAAGAATTTGCGAACAAGGTGACTTTTGTTTTTTCTGGATTTAATTTTAAGCGTAATGAAATCACTATTCATTTGATTACATTCTCGAGTAGTCGCATCTGTAGGAAATGAAAGGTACAGTTGCGTATCGTCTACATAGAAATGAGTTGCCATATGACCTATATGTGTATAAAAAAGTGAGGTATACAGGGTGTAAAGTAAATAGTGTTCGTCCTTGTAACGGGTGGTAGCAAATCGAAAGTAGAGCAGAAAATGTGGTATAACTTTTTCGGTATCGCCAACCGTTAGCGAGGTATTTCAAATTAAAGTTACTGCACTTTGGCAACCTTGCATTCAAATTATTTCTACCGTACTGACCTATTTTCTGTTATGTAAATAATTCCTTGCAACGAC
>JAHWXV010616979.1:0-11861 GCA_024586415.1 Phrixothrix hirtus | reverse complement strand
AAATACTTTAAGGACCTGTATCATTAATTAAATTTGCAAAATACAAGATTACCTTTCTACACGCACTGTAGGTTTAAAATAGCACTTTAAGTTGTAATGTCACTAAATAAGCAAACAACACTTAGAAGCATATAGATGTTCATATATTGGTTTAAATTTGTACGATTTATACAAATAGGCATACATTCAATTGTGAACGAGAAAATAAATAACACTTATGTGCTAAAACACAACACATTGGTTAGCGAGGCTGCTAGGCTCAAGTCCTATAGAAATATATGAGTAGCAGCTTCCGTACACAGCTGATTGACTTGAATTAACGTAAACAGGTTGTGGAAATGAGCTCTAGTGTTTCGCTAACGACATGACAATTTTTAAAAGGACGAAATGCGTCTAAAAATATGAAACAAGTGGGTACCCAGGGTATTGTAATCCTAAAATTAATAAGTTTTTCTACAAAATAATATTTTACAGTTGGTGAATTAAAAATACTTAAAACATGAAACGTTTGACAAAAATAGTTCTTAAATCGACGTTACTAATTCTGAATCCGTAATTTATTTATTCCTGTGATATACGGTAAACTCAATAATTTAAATTTACGTTAAATTGAATAACCAGAACTAGATCGGCGGTGATGCACACTGATGGTAATGACAAATAATTTACCCAGGAATTTCCCTCTTGCTGAGGCCGTAATAAGCGAACAAAGAAAATATAAGGTACTTACAGCAGAACGATTATTTAATGTTCGAGTAGTGGACCAATCCTCTATTTTTAGGAATGATGACCCCTTTTACAGGTGGAACGCTACATATGGATAATGGCTGCCATTTCGTTTAAGAAAACAAATCCCGGTTATCCGGTATTTTCTAAAAAGGCTGCTAACCTCAACAGATTCTTAAATCCTCCAACGAAGGCCAAGTATTTCGTAAAACAAAGAATAAGAGGCACCCTCGAACAACACTAATTTCTCTTACACGTCTTTACTTAAGCTTGGTCAGAATAGAACCTTTTGCGCGTCGGCTAGATCACCCCTTTCAGGCAACGTAGATAGTCACGTGTTACTTTGCACGTAGTCGTTTCTAGCGACTCCAAAGAACCTCATACACGATCCCTTAATTTAGTTGCTCGGATGAGTATTGCAGTTGTTTCTGCTTCAACCAAATACATTATTTACTTTGATTGTTACTGAATATTATTTCTACAAGTCTATATTCTATATTTAGTGCTTTAAAAATGTTGAATTTAATCAACTCTGCTACATTGTATCATCGTGCTAACGTAATGTTTGCACAGCTGCAGCTAACTATGCATTCTTATGGGATTTTATAAGTTGCAGTAATTTTCATATTCTACGAGGTACATAGAAATAGTTTACTAAAAAGGCAGATTATGCTTACATAAAAGGATAACATAATTCGTAAAGCATATAGATGTTTCTTAATTTAGACAGCGTGAATAACACAAAAAAACCAGCGAGAGCTGACACTGTCATTATCGACAAGGTCGTAATGGTCTGATATTGTGCTTGTTCGTACAACTATTTTGCACCTACTTTTTTGGTTAAATTATATTTTATGAATTGGCACGACACATTTTAAATTTCTTTATTTATGGAAGTTACCGACGATCTTCTGAACACTAAACTGATTCACAAATTATTCTTTATATTTCCTTAACTACCAACTCTACTAGTTTCATGCCTGTACAGCAAACGTATTAGGGATATTTCGTTCGATTCTAAATTGTGGTCATGAAATTTCCAAATTAGTTTATTATTTTCTATAAAATTTAACTTTCTGCCTAGAAATTTTAAAAACTCTTATTAATATTATTTACTGTTCGTATTTAACGCTACGTTCTTATCGTATTGCACCATTGCTATTTATTTAAAATCGTCAATTGATATTCAGTACGTCTTTGTAGGCTTCATCTGCATCGCCGTTTTACTTGCCGTTAACAGAATCATTAGATCAGAGAAACCTCAATTAGAGCTTTGCTCAAATTGATGTTTGTCTCATCTTAGCCTTTACCGAATACTTATCTATTTATCTTACAGCCGACTTCGAAGCCTGCTGTATCTACACAATCGTCAGCTACGTCGTATTTGGTGGACTAGATTTAATTACTCTACCTATCAAGGACATTATATCTGGAGCGTTTGTGGTTGCTGCTGGGTAACATTTAATCTAGTCACATTTATTTGTTTTAAAATCTATTTAACGTCAATTACTGTATCTAACATTCAATCTAGTTATATTTGACTTTATATTTACTGTCGACTTTTATATTTTTCTGCATATGATTATTACGTTGTTATTTGTTACTTGATGTTATTATTGTTGATACGACTACAATTAGCTTAGTCTGAAATCGTTTAAAAGCATCTTACTCTGTTAATCACTTATAAATTATTATTGAAGACCTAAAGCGCCCGCACATCGTAATTTGCTGCCAGACCTTATCTCTTCGCACTTGCCGCCACCTAAGAAATCTGAGCTTCCAGAGTACCTTCCAAGTGACCTCTGTTTATCGAACGAAGGTAACTTTTTTCACATTTTCATTTAGCTTATATATTACCATGATAACTAATTAATATTATCAATGTTTGCGTGCAAATGTTATATATGTTATATTTAAAGTAATATGATCTTTAGTTGGTGTTTCGCAATATAATTTTAATGCTCACACTTGCACGAAAATATATTGATTTTCTGTTGACTGGGGGTTTTGTTAATTTTTTTAGTTACGAATGAGATGCTTGTATTTCACACTGATCTTACTTCCTCATTTAGTTTGAGGACGTTGGTTCATCCGTAGTCAATTACGTTTTAAAGAAACTTTCTTTCTACTACTTTCCTAAAATAGAATTTGCTATGGCACGTCCGAATTTTGTTTATTTCACTTAACTTTGAAATGATATGTTCGTTTAAGAATGTTACTGTTACTTGTTAAAGTTTATTATTTTCCAAAGCTATCCCAATTTTTATTATTTAAGAAACAGTTTGCTTTAAGTTTAAAGTACTGATATATATTACTTTATACACAGGGATTTTAGAAAAATAAAATAAGTGTGAATAATTTGATTTCTCTATGTTGACTCTTACGAGATTTGAATGAAACAACGAGGTTTCCAACAAAAGCTTGAACCAATAAACTCAAAAAAACACAATGATTATTCTTGATTAATCTTGATTGTCAGGCATAACAAAGTTGTTAAATAAATTTGACAATTCAAATGACAATAAAACAAAAATCGTCAAACAAGGCCAACTGACTTTTATTTAAAGGAAGCCCGATGTGATTTATACTAAATTTAGCGTTCCTAATGTTAGTTAATTCTTATTTCAAGTGATTTTCCATTTTCTTCAATATGTAATTTACCACAGCTGCAATACTTTTATTTAGGTGGATGCATATAATTAACGTGTTTCGACTGACAGTTTCGAAATGTTTTTCAATGTTATAATTGCAACCAGCTATTAGTATCTAATTTTAAATCCATAATAGTTAATAATTTAGTATAAAAGTTTTGTATTTAATTGGAAATTTTATAGTGGTGTTAAACACTGCTTAAAGGTTTGAATATTTCAGTTTAGCCATTTCTTGTTCAACTCCTGAATTAATTTAAAGCCTTTGGTAATGTTTTAGATATTGTATTTTCAAAGGCCCTTTCCCTACTAATTAATCCAACAGCGTTTAACCCAATAGTTACATTTTCATTTATATTTTGAGCGATGTATTCAGAAATCTATATTGGTGTATCTCAACCATCTACGAAAGCAATGGCCCAATTCTGATATTTTGAGAACTAAGACCACTAGCCTCTCTGCTTAAGAATGGGAATTGGATTGAATCACCAATCGATAATATCAGCTCTGCTATCTATCCCTGTCCCCCGCACATCGAAATAATATCTGAAATCTACTACGAGATCTTAACTACGATAGTCTTTATGGCTGGTTATGAACTAGGCGGTTCTGATTAATGATTATATGGCAAGATTGTAATTTTTAACTGAACGTAATAATAAGAACTTTAAAGTAGCACTTTTAAAACACTATGCAATGATTTTTATTGAAAAGGTACTGTTGTTATACAGAATCAGTTTTGTACAAACTATACATATATCGTATATAATTGTGCGTCCAGTTGTCTACGGGACTATTTGACCGCGCGCCTGTTTGGTGGTGGCTGTAAAGACGAATCAAAAACTGTATTAAAAATATTAGATTGCTTCAAAGTGGATACGTCGTTAAAATTTAAATACGTTTAATAACTTCACCAATTTACGAGTATAATAAAATAGAAGGCATAAAATAAATATTTACGTATTAACAAAAACTTATAATAAAGGGCCTTCTTTCAAGAGCTTGAAAAAGAAAACAATGTTTTAAGTTGTCGATTTAAGTTATAAGATTTAGATTCGGTCGATTATCAACTGTCTATGAACGATGTAGATGTATATCCTACATTAGAAAACATACTAACCAAAATGTATTATTAAAGCGCAGATTTGTGTGAAATATGTACCTACAATGAAAGATAAATGTTTCGAATTGTAAAGAATATGAAATTGAGTAGCCATAAATATTTTAAGGCATTTATAAATTGTTAAGAGGATTTATTTACCTACAACAAAATGATAATCGCTTTTATTTGATTAATAAGGTTATTCATTTTACTTGAACGTAATTCTGATTATTTTACGTTACTACATTAACAAGGAAGCTTCGCAATAAAAACGCAATGTTGAGTATTTCTCGTCTAACTAAACTGGTGTTCTGCGATTCGAGGGTCGTTCTAGTATTAAAATTACGACCACTAGTTATTTATTTTAGATTAAATTATAGGAACAAAGAATGTATGTAAAATTTTAATCTTAATCGTTTTATGTCAAATATCCATTCAATGAAACCAAGATTATGCATGACAACTAATAAATTTTATTACTTTTTTATATATGTGTACTAAATTTTTATGACAGGCATAATGTTTTATATTTTCGATAGATTGAAATTCTCTTGGAAGAGAGTGACGTTGAAAAATACCTGATTTTAAAAATTTGAATTCCATAAATACCAATAATTTCAGTATTGATTAATGAGCTTTAAGTAAGTTTATAAAAGCTCATAAAATCATGATATTAATGGAGCATTCTTTCGTTGAATTCGTCTTTATGGAAATCAAAGCTGTAAAATCTGAGAAGTGTTTTACCGCTTTAAAATAGCTGTAAGTTATAATTTAATTGAGTTCAGAAGCACGTTTAAGTTGAATTTGCATCTACTAAATCATCATTAGACTAAAACAGGTTCGAACAAAGTTTTAAGTTTAATAATATTTAACTAAATTGTATCAATGCAGTCAATACACAATAAAAGCCTAATGCGAAATGTTCAGTTAAAGCTTTTACATTTTCGCAGAAACGAAATTAAAATATGCAAGCTATTTGTTGTATTTAAAAAGTTTTAAATTCTAGGGAAGCTTTTTACTTTGTCATGAATGTATGTATGATGCAGAAAGCAACTTCTAAGTTATAATAATACAGCCCTCGTGCCGTCTTCGCGAAACTTGTGCAGACTAAATCCAAGACTTAGATAAAGAGAACTTCACACCGGTTTGGCATCACTGCTAAGCTACTGGATTATTCATAAGTTTAAGCTAGTTTGTAACTCACTTTCGCCGGTTGTGAAGCACACCATTTCGTAGATTGGTAGGTAATCACTTGCTCGTTACTAGCCCGTTTGCATACATTCGTAAACTACTTACTATACGGCGTATTTTAGTTCAAATACCAGTCACGATGCAAATGAAAGAATCATTTCCTTAAAACGTTCCCTGGCTAGGTAATGTATTTTATACACTCCTCTTCCTAAATCTCTGCATTATTTAAACATTTTGTTGTAGGGAATAGCTCTCGCTCCTAAGTAATTTATCTTGTTTAATTCTTTGTTAGTGAGTTTTACCTTCCGTAATTGCGAAAGGAAAAATATGGCTGCAGTATTTCCTACAAATGGGGCAATTTTTAAGAAGCGCGTACTTAAACGAAAAATTAGTTTATTGTGTAATACGAGCTTTTATTAATTTCAGCGTTACTATTATGTTTTAACATCGCGTTACGCTATATAAGCGTTATTTAATCGGACCGCTTTTCGTTTTCGCGGGTTTTCAAATAATATGTTACAACTATTTCCTAGACAAATATAGAAATCTCAACAAAATCACGCCCCATTTCATCCCGCAACAGAAGCTACAAAGAAAAAAAACATCAATAATCTAGAAGTGATGAGGAGGCGTGGCCGGTTCGTACGTTGGAGCACTGTTCCTCACCAAGCTCCATCATGGAGGGGCCATCAATCAGCTGAGGATTACCGGCCGACTGTTATTAAGAACGCTCGTATGAGACCTGCTACCGTCTGCAAGCACCTTGGAAATATTACTGTCTTTTTAGTCGTTGAAACTACCGCAAGCTCAATCCTTGAACGAGGAAATATTGGTAGAGCAGCAAGCTCTCGACTTTCTTCTTAGCCTGAACCAAAGTAATCCATTTTTAATTAAAAACTGCGATTATTATCTCCTTTACTTATCATAATAATCATGAAAAAAATTAATTTATAAAAGTAAATTAGGTAATCTCTGTTTCATAATTTTGTGTACGGATTACACCAGTCAAGTTAAAATTAATGACTTGTAAATTATTTAATTAATGTATATTTACCTGTACTTCTTGCTCTGAATCTAATCAATACTTTTATTTGAACTAAGAAGCGTTCTTACTAAGAAATTAACTATTTATAAGCAATAAATAACACAGAACTCCAGTGTTACAAAATGTTTTCTCAATCAATGATGCCGATATTTACTTAATTAGGACCAGAAACGTGGTACATATTTTAATCAAGGTATTTTCTTAAAAGCTTTAAAGAAACCATAGAGTTAGAACATTTTTATATCTTTCTATTGAATCCTTAGCCTAAAAAGCATCTGCAACATGTTCAACGCTTTTTAAAAGTTTGTAAAATACAGATTCTGGAGTTAATCACTTGACTTCGTAAGGTTTACAGACAATTTTCCCTGTTACTCGATTGCCCTTAGTTAATTTGCTTCCTCCTGAATTCAGAATTCGCTTTAGCGTCGGAAAACATTCCCATTTTAAATAGTATAAATTAAATTTATTAATTAATTTGGAATCTCAGGAAATGCTACTTTACTTAAATCAAAATTTTTATTGTTAAAACCCCTTATTCTAATAATAGCAAATTCTTGTTTTAGTTGTGTAAACAAAGTAATTATAAAGGTAAACAGAACATGTAATTAATATAATGTAAGGTAATAAAAGTTTTATCATGTTACTGCCTATCAAACTATATACTCCGTAACAATGTTGGAGGATCGAGGTTTAGAAAATTGATTTATGATTCTTACTACAGCATCTCAAAACGACCTTTAAACTTCCATAATAAAACAAAACTTAATTTATTATTTTAGTTAGTTAAAATATAATAAATAGGTTATTGAAATCTGAAACCAATAGGTATTTTTTATTTTACATTTTTCCTTCCAATTTTATGAGGTAATGTTTTTAATTGTGGTATTATGATATTACTTGCGTTACCACCCTCCTTGTTTGAACTAAACATTTTTAAATTATAGCATTCTTTATAGCTTCAGCTAAAATGTGAATATTAATTATAAATTCAATTATTATAAAAACTAACTCGCATAAAGGTTGGTTTATACGATTTCACGTTATTTGACTCAAACTGTTCAAATTTTTCACTGCAGTAAATATTTATTTAACCATAACCCTAATTTTGTTTTCTTACTTTGTTAAATTTGCTAGTCACTGTTTAATATTTACGTTTTGTAAGTAATCTAAATTTTCTTAATTAAAAGTATACATATTCCTAGATAAAATGAAAATAACTCGCTCGTTTTCATAAAAAAGCAGAAAGTGCAATTTCATTTATTTACTCTTTAGAAGTAGTTTCTGAATATTTTCCACAACTTCAGTATACGTGGTTTATCTTTTACTCGTAAAATGGTGTTTTAAATTCATAGATCAATAACTGGTATAAAACCATTTTGAACTAGGTAAAATGCAAGTGTTGTACCTGCATTAAGAAATTACATAGTCAGGACAAAGTGTTAAAAAACTACAGGTACTATCAAAATACTAGCGGCTGGCACAAAAAGTATGTAGATAAAGCTTTAGATTCTAGTAAATCCATCAAACATGACGTCAAGCTAGATGCCTACTTATGTAAATTCATTATACTTTTATTGTGTTAAGGATACTAATGATAAAGTTTTGGGAATTTAGGATACTAACGAAATACAAACGGTTTATTATCAACTTAAATCGGTTTAGTAGATATATGTAACTTGATGCACCTGTTTAATCTACAAATATATATTTAATCATAACCACGATGAAAATCCAAAAATTACATTACGTTTGACTATTTTAAGTCAAGAAAATTTTATTGAGGATGCAACTCATTGCAATTTAACATATATCTTTGCACTATTTCTTCATACACTCTCCTAGTTATATAAATTGAACTAAATGTACAATTCCCTTTTATATTAATTCGCTACTCAGTACTAGGGCCATTGCAGAAAAACTGTTTCGTAAATTGTACAGCTAGATGTTTTTTCAAGCTATGAAGATATGAACCTTATACCTTATGTACGGGAACCTACTGTCGACACAGTTTACGATATTAAAAATTATCGTGGAATAAGGAATGAGCTCTGGCTACTGCTGATAACCATTAAAATCAATTCAATATTAATAATTATATGACAAACCGATATTTATAAGATAATATTAAATATAATTTTACAATAAATATCGGTTAAACTAAAATACATAAAATTATTTATCGGCAGGCAAATAGAAATAAAAGCTATTCTTAAGAAAGGGTCACCCTTTTACATAAAAGAAGGGATTCCTCGTGCCGTAAACACTGCCTAAAAGATTACAGCGCCAAAATTTCTAAAATAATCTTGCCTAAATTTAGTTCGTAGAATTGCGTTCATTAATACAATTAAAATTAAGAATATATTGCAATCACACCAAATTGTATTGTGTCACTTACGAACGGGTGTATGAAATATGCATACGCCATTATAACAGCTTTAGTCGGTTGGAAACTTAAGAAGTAGCGAAACTCATTGTTTTAAGCAATCAAAGTGCCAGGAAGTGAAATTGATATAAAATCCAGTGTAAGCCAAAAATTCGACGTCTTTTTTCTTGAATGTTTAGACTTCCTGTAATGCTGCCGTATTGAAAGTGAATAAAAGTGCTAGAAGAGATCCGTCATTCTACACAACGTCATAACAATTGCCGAGCTTGCCTATCAAGTGGACATTGACGCTTACAATTAATTAAGAAGTACAATAAATTGAAAGGGTAAATAGAGCGGGAAAAATCATATCACTCACACTCTAAAATGGCTAGGTAAGTTTAAAAAGAGTAGTTGATTAGGAGCTTCAATAATCAACACAAGATAAAGGTTAGTTGCCAGCATTTTTAATTTAAATATACTGTGCATTCTAGCTATAATAAGTTTGATATTACAACTGTAAAACATCTCGAAACACTTCAACCCTAGTTTTAGGGAGGCACAAATACACATGTCAAAAATTTCACACGGGAATCATAGTCGAATGGCCCCCTATTTCGAAGGCCAACTATAATGATATTTTTGATACAAGTAATAAGCAATGACAGAGAAAATTAAATTAGTTTTTTATAAAAAGCTTTTATTTTAACAATTCCAAATAAAGTGGAAAGGTTAAATAGAAAAATTCATTTTCTGAAATGATCAAACTGTGTACCATTAAGCTTCACACGATAAACTAGCTTCTGTTACCACCCTAACATTCTGATGGATGTGAGGGGTTATTAATCTACAGTATCTGATAATTACTTCTCGTATATAATCGAATGCAGTTAGCTACGTTTCATAAACTTTAAATTTCAACCATCATTTGTCAACACCGTCTCCTATTCGGAAATATCCTGTGTATTTTAGGTTCCAACGAAATAACAAACTTATTACGGCAGATGCTTCATATGTCCCACTTTCATTTCCAAACAATATCTAGAATAAAGATGTTCGTACTCTTTCAAAAATTTCAGGAGTCGTACGTATTCCTTCACATGCAATTTCTATCCGCCCCCTCAGCTCATCTAATGTATTCATTAGCTGAAAATATACTAAAGATTTTAAATAGCTCTACACAATATAATTTAACGGGGTCGCTAGGAAACCTTGCTGGCCATGGGCCAGAACCCCCTATTCCTAACCTTTGATTATTGATATTTTCAATTAAAAGTTTCTTACCACAAGAGAAAAATGCACAGGTGCCCCATCGTGCATAAACCATAACTGTGTTCCATCTACAAAAGTTACATCTTCAAATAATTCAGGTAAGCGGTTAGGAAAAAATGTTGGTCTAATCAGGCGATCTCTTAATATGTCCAACAAAACGTTTAAAGGAAACCGCTCTTGATGCCGAGACTGAACAATTTCGTGGTGATTTTCGTCCACCCAGATATGATTGTTATGGAAATTTACGATACTATCTCTCATAAAACCGACTTCATCGCTGAATAAAATACGAGTTACCAAATTAGGAATTTCTGCAATATTTATTAGTATCCACTGACAGAATTTTTTCATGCAGCTTTATCATAAGGGAAAATCGTTTGTGCTAGTTCAATGTGCTATGGGTAGAGCAGATACTCAGATAATACTCTTCAAACGACGGAATGCTTGATGCCTTTTTGATTGGAAATTATTCGTGCATTAATACTTGGATTTTCATTAACCATTCTTAAAACATCTACTTCATTTGCAGAAGTAGTAATTGTTCTAGGTCGACCAGCATCATTATTGTTTTTCCTAAATGTTCCACTTTCGGAAAGACGTTAATGAACCCTTGTAAACATTTTTTCAATTGGAAGAACGCGATTCGGATATGTTGTAGCATTAAGGCGACGCGCTTGAAGACTATCACTATTTGCGCGACCATGCGTAAAATGTAGTATACCATTTCCAAGTTGGGATTTTCAGGCATATTAAGATAATAATTGATACGCGATAATAAATACCGTAATAACAGTTATCATACTTATGTTTTATCATATGCAACCAGATAAAAAACATTAATTAATTTTTTGTTCATTAAAACCAATATATATATATATATATATATAGGGTGTTTAAAAAATCTGAATATATATATATATATCCCACGACGAGATTTTGTTAAAAGGATATGGACAATTAATAGGAGTTGAAATTTAACACTTTCCACACAAATGTTTAGAATCGATATAAAATAATTTTCAGATTTCAGCTGTCTCCGGTTAAACCGGAAATTGACATGAACTTCCTTATTGAAAATAAAACATAGTAATTTTTATTATTGATTGTATTACTAATCTAATTTTAAGGTGTCTTTGTTTAAAAAAAATTTCTCTATGATTACGCGTTTTTGAAATATTTCAATTTATTTATAAAAATAAGCTTCTGGAGTGTTCCACAAGAAACCAAATTTCTAATACGTGCAATTACTTAAGCAAACAAAATTTTATGTACTTATTTGTCCAACTATGTTGCATCAAATACCTTAATTGAAGTTTTATAAATTTATACAGGGTGTTCGAAACAAAAATGACAAGCTTTATTTTCAAGAAATTACAAAATCTCATTATTTTAAAATAGCAACCTATATATTTTTTAATTTTATTACATTCTACACTTAAAATTAGGGGTAGTTTGTGTTAACTTCCCTATACCTAAATTCTCTCATTTTGATGTTATTTTAAAAAATGCTTTAAT
>JAHWXV010616874.1:0-11734 GCA_024586415.1 Phrixothrix hirtus | reverse complement strand
AATCGTCCAAGACCTACCAAAAATATTTTAAGAAATCTTTTAAAAATTGCAAATCCTTTGGGTCTTTCTCATCAAAGAAGGCAAAAACAAAACATGTTACTGGTAACGAAAATTTACAGATAACTACGTTAGCATACTATACTGCACATCCTGGATATTCTATACAAGATGCGGAAACCGCACTGAATATATCAAAAAACAGTGTGCATCGAATTTTACAAAAACAAAAGTGGCGTTCCTATAAATTTTATCCTGTCCAGCATTTAAAAGAAACTGACTATGGTAAACGAAGGCAATATTTTGAATGGTTCTTAATGAAATCTCAGGAAGATGCAGACTACACTAAAAATATTATTTGGACGGACCAAGCAAATTTTTTTAAAATAACAATAAAATGAGAGTATTTAGGTATAAGGAAGTTAACACAAACTACCCCTAATTTTAAGTATAGAATGTAATAAAATTAAAAAATATATAGGTTGCTATTTAAAAATAATGAGATTTTGCGATTTTTTGAAGGTAAAGTTTGTCATTTTTTTTTCGAACACCCTGTATAAATTTGAAAAATTTCAATTAAGTTATTTGATGTATCATACTTCGACAAATAAGCACATAAAATTTTGATTAAGTTATTGCACATATTAGAAATTTGCCTTCCTGTGGAACACTGCAGAAGCTTATTTTTATAAATAAATTGAAAATTTCAAAACCGTATAATGATAGAGAAAATTTTTTCAAACAAAGTCGCCTTAGAATTAGCTCAGGAATACATATCAGTAATAAAAATTACTATGTTCTATTGGAAATAAGGAAGTACATGTCCATTTCCGGTATAACCGGAAGTAGCTGAAATCTGAAAATATTTTATGTCGATTCCGCCTAACCTTTTAGGTCAGTCTTAAATTTCAACTCCTATTAATTGTCCATATCCTTTTAACGAAATCTCGTCTTGGGATACCCTGTATATTATTTTTGGATCTTATCTACTATTGTATGTTGCTATGAATAGGATTACTTATTCTAAAACAAACTTATAAATATCTTGAAAAACGCAAACGCTCATGAATTTTAGATTTAGCTTGTGTTTTTCATGCTAAAAACATTTTAATTCCAAATTAATTTAATTTGAAGTTAATTGAATTAACAAATTAACAAAATGTTTAAAAAAAAATTAAGTAATAAGTATTGAGAAGATAAACTTTAATGCACTGAGATGGCCAGCAAATGATAAAACATGTAATTTACTTATCATAGCATTGAACTTTCGCAGAAAACATTCAGTAAAGCATATTACCCAAATTGATTTTGCAATTCATTATTTGGCATTATGTTTAATTTTTAATCGCTAATGCTGCGAATAGTATAACGCCTATCACCACATATGGATTCAACGTACGGCATTAAACTTTATCAATTAGCGAATAATTTAGTAGCCGAAGTAATACATCAATTAGCCCTAACCTTCGCGGCTTTCCCGAATGACGCACCTTCGAGTAGATGGAGGTTTATTCTCTCGAAGACCATCATCATTCCCTTACCTCTCAACAATTTTTAGCCAATTTAAGAAAATTAAATAAATGTTATGATTAACGGAAATCCCAAATAAACATTTAAAACGGATACATATGTAAACAAGCATATTCAAACTATAAAGAGGATTACTATTTCTATTTGTATTTGTTCTTTAGGTTAATAAATAATTAGTTTTCGACTATTTTGATTCGGATTAGTCAACTATTTATAATTATATTATTACAGATTTAAATAAAAACCTGTTTGATATTCATTCAATGTATTTATTAAGTTCTAATATATTAAAGCTTCGTCAATTTATACCATTATTAAAAAAATTAACTAACTCCCTTGAAAATATTAATTATATACAGGGTGTCACATAAGTACGGGCTGCTACTTCAGGAGCGTATTCTATACGTGAATCTAAGACCAAATTACTAATTATTTTTTTTCTAAAATGCTTCCTAAGAAAGATATTGCTCTCTAAAGATGGCGTCAAAAAACGCTTTTTCGATCACAGCTATCAAACCATAAGAGATAAATTGATGAGATTTTGTATTTAACATCACTGTCCAATTTTCTATAACAATTCTAAATTAAAATTTGAAAATGCTTAGAGGCGTCGGTTATGGGGGAGCAGAGGGTGCTTCTTTACTCATAACTTGTTTAAGCTACGAAATTTGGCAACTCTAGTATTATAATCATAAATACCAATAATTTCTATGAAAAAAAGATACTCTTGTATGAAATCGCTCAGCGCAACCATTTTCGCGAAAAACGCATTTATGTAAACGGCTGTCGCTAAAACTGTTTTCTAATTTTTAAGTGGTTAATGTAACAAATCAATCAAACGAAAGACAAGCTGCTGTCAATTGGTATTAAATCAATTGTTGGTGTCACTGTGTCTGTAACTGCTATTAGTTTGCTGTTAGTTTGTTTTTGTGGATTCGTGGTTTGTGATAACCTCTAAAAATGCTCAATTTTTCCATTGAAGAAATGGCAAACATTCATTTAATGTATGGTCTTGCAAACTGTAACGGGACTGAAGCAAGCCGACTCTATGCGGCGCGTTTTCCTTGCAGACGGCTACCTGACGAAAAATTATTTCAAACAATTCATTCAAGGCTAAGGGAAAGAGGATCTTTAATTCCAAGAAAAGTGGACCGTGTTAGCAGGCCAGCAGTAATACGAAACCCTGCATTAGAAGAGCATGTGAACGATGAAATTGAGGTAGACCCTACCAGAAGTACTAGACAACTTGCTTTGGCGGAGGGTGTAAATCGCGTGACTATCTGGCGAATTCTACGATCTAATCAACTCTACCCATACCTTTAAAGCAGATTTTGCGCCAAAAGTAGCATTTTGTAACTGGTTGGTACAGAAGTGTGCAGTTGATCCGAAGTTGCCATCGTTTGTGTTAATTACCGACGAGGCAAGCTTTATCAGAGATGGTATAACCAATTACCATAATCTTCATCAATGGCAAAACGAAAATACTCGGCCAATTATTCAGTCAAGACCCCAACGACAGTTTTCACTTAATATTTGGGGAGGAATAATTGGTGATTTCATAATTGGACCCTTTATTCTGCCACAGCGGCTAACAGGAGTGGCATACAGACAATTTTTAGAAAATGATTTACCTCCCCCCCTGCTCGAAGATGTTCCAATAGCACGAAGTCTACAAATGTGGTTCATGCACGATGGTGCACCGGCGCATTTTAGTGCAACGGTGACAGAAGTTTTGAACAACATGGGACCCGATCAGTGGATAGGACGAGGAAGACCTGCGTCATACCCTGCCATAACCCCTGATTTAAATCCTCTGGATTTCTACTTATGGGGACATCTAAAATATTCTAGGCCTGTCAACAACATAGACGATCTCCGTCAACGTATTGAAGATGGCTTTCACCAAATTCGCAACATGCCAGGTGTTTGTAAAAGGGTAAGATGGTCCCTCAGAAGACGTGCAGAACAACGCATTTTAGCTAGAGGCAATCATTTTGAACATTTACTTTAGAGTTTCGTTTATTATTATTCTTAATTAAATTCTTTTTTATTTTGGCCCTAACTTTTTTTCCGATTGGTCAATAAACCAATACAATTAGAAAACAGTTTTAGCGACAGCCGTTTACAGAAATGCGTTTTTCTCGAAAATGGTTGCCCTGAGCGACTTCATACAAGAGTATCTTTTTTTCATCAAAATCATTCATCTTTATGATTATAATACTAGAGTTGCCAAATTTCGTAGCCTAAAAAAGTTATGAGTAGAGAAGTACTCTCTGCCTTCCTCCCATAACCGACGCCTCTTAGCATTTTCAAATTTTAATTTAGGATTGTTATAGCAAATTGGACAGTCATGTTAAATCCAAAATCTCATCAATTTATCTCTTTTCGTTTGATAGCTGTGATCGAAAAAGCGTTTTTTGACGCCATCTTTAGAGAGCTATATCTTTCTTAGAAAGCATTTTAGAAAAAAAATAATTAGTAATTTAGTCTTAGATTCACGTATAGAATACGCTTCTGAAGTAGCGGCCGGTATTTATGTGACAATCTGTATAAATGTTAAATGAATATTAAAAACTTAGTTTCCACTAAACGTTGCATAATTAAAACGAACCCAAAATTGTTTTTTGGAAAATATTTAAAGGAAAATTAAAAATCAGATTAAAATCAAAATGCATTCCATTTTGAATAAAAAAGCATAGTTTGTTTCCACGTTTGTGTTTCGTATTTTCTTAAAGCAGTATTTTATAAATTTAATAATACAGAAATGAAAAGATAAAAATTTTTGTTATTGAAAAACTTTATATTAGTAATACTTGCAGAAAAGTTTTTGAGGTGCATTCCTCCGATTTTGACAATTGTGAATGTGCCTTGAAAACCAAAATCTAATGGAACTATCAATTTATCGACCCCTTAACCGGTTTAAGGAGTGACAATACATCTTAAAGTGGATGCTGTACTGTTTACTTTGTAAGTTCATGTAGAAGCATTGATGCGATTCGAATGAAATACTCGCCTAAACATCCCCTTCATGCTAAATAGACATTGAACTCTTTTCGATGCTTATATCTTGTTTTATAAACGAGGACTACCTTTAATAAAAATTAAAACTGACATAAATACCCTCTAATATCTTGTGTTTGAAAATAATCTAGATTGTAAAGGTGGTTCAAATATAAATTTAGGGGTGCTGCATTTTCATTAAAAATTGTTTTTAACGGTTGCAACTACTTTTTCTCCTCACCTCATCACAGTACAGTAAGTTCCATTTAAGTAATTTTTTGAACAATTATTTTTATGTTGAATATTTAAGCAGATAGGGTCAAGTCAAAGATCGGTTAGATTTTGTTGTGAGCGCTTTTACTTCATTTTTGTTCCTTTATTCCATGTATCTCACATAATCCCTAATTGTAAATATATTTATTTGTATGTTATACATGAGTTTTTTACTAATTTTAGTCGACCTATTTTATCCTTACTAACTTTTTTTTGTTGTCTTACAATAATTTTGTATAGTTTGAAACCTAATTCAATTATTTCGAGGTTCGATCTAAATTTTTTTAAACTTACCCTGCACTGTTTCGATAACAAACTAATGTGAGCACTATGCACCTGAAGTTAACAATACTAATCACATTTTCTAATTAATGTTTCAATTTTGACATACGCGGAAATATTGATGAGTTCTTAGCCCAACTGGTAAGCGTTGTTGCAGTTCAAAATAAATTTTTATATATTCAAGATAAATGTCTAGACTTCATATGGTAGTTATAAGCTGTTAAAAAGATTTTTTGTTTGGGTGTGAAAACTAAAATAGTATATGCTACTGATTCATTCAATAAGAAATTCTTCCCTCTCAGATCCTTTTTAGTTTTGGGAAAAGATGAGGCTAATCTGGCGAATAGGAGGGAAGTATGGTTAATCAATTTACAGTTCACTTCATTAATTTTCAGTACCGCAATCAAGAACTTCCAATAGAGGCATATCCTGCAGGAAAAGCACACATTCGAAAAATTGTCCATGACGTTTCTCGGCGATTTTTTTCTAATCTTGGTTAATAATGTACAAAGAACAATATACCCCAACACAGTTTTACTTTATTCTGAATAGTACGACAGACTTATTCATCCTTTGTCACAAAAAATTAATGCTAGGACCCTTTATTGACTTTTGGAAACAATGAGAATCAGCTTTTTATCGTTACTTTGATTATTTTTTTGCTTCTATATTTCCAAATCATAACAATGCATCCATCTGTCGGCTATGGTTAGAATGCGATACAAAATATTCGAAAAATCTTCAAACCGGCTACAAACTGATTTGAAAGATGTCGCTTTGAATCATTTTTGATTAGCATTCAGACACTTAGGAATCGATTTGGCATAAAATTTTCTCATGTCCAAATCGTGATGTACGATGTGAAAAATGCATTCGTACCTTCGAAAATCATGGTTTTCAGATGTAGGTACAGAAACGGGTTTTCAAATGTTCGTTTTGACGTCGGTTCTTACTCTCTTAAATGCGGCAACCCAAATTTTTATAAAGGCGTGCGAAGGGAAATGGTTTTTCAATTAATCCATCAGAACCGCATAAAAATTTTCAAAATCATATACCCAGTCAACGACCATTCCATAATTTTCTTAAAAGTTAAAGTTTTTATGTGACGTGTTTTCTTTAAAAGTTTAACTTAAACTATCAGCCAAAGGTCTCAACATCATTGGCGATCAAGGGTATATTAACAACTTGAACCCTAATAAATCACCATGGTACGATCTGACAACGGGAAAAACTTTGTAATAACTGCCTGCTAGTGAAATAAAATATTTTTATGTTCTGTTTTACTCATAGGTTAGTTTCCCGAATCATAGAAAGTGGCATAGGCCTCCTCCACATAATCTAATCAGGAAGTCTACGCACGGTGACTCAAACTGAAGGAGACCTACAAAAGCAAGAACTAACGACAAGATTTAATATATAATGTTACTAGGTCAAAGAAAGAAGGTTTCCGTCATTGAATAGAAATTGCGAATATCAAAATCCACGGTTTTGACAGTTGTATAAAGATGGATGCAGTGTTAACATGCTGAATTCCGAAACTGCTTATTCCTCAACAAAGGTTGTATTGGCGTTGAAATTATAGAGAAACCCTAGCGTGTTTAACTATCAACAATAACCTCTTTTCGAAATTTGTAAGTGATGATAATTTTAGGTGTACCATTGGGACCCACCCATGAACAAGAGTCAATATAGTAGATACACAAGAGATTTATGCGCTATAGAAGAAAAACGAAAAATCTTGGTCCGAAAATCTAACCGCTAGAATATTATATGATTCTAAAGGAACCCAGCGTATAGGGTACATACTTCAAAATTCCAAAAGTATATAAGGAAACACAAAAAATTTAAAAGCTGCTTAAGAATGAAAAATCATTTGCAAATACTTCGACCATCTTTTGGTGAATACCTAAAGGTCGCAATTTGTGTGCATTTTACAATGTTATAAGAAGGATTTATTTTCGAAGGTATTACAATTTTGAAAAAATTCTTGGCCATGTGTGTGAACGTTAGCAAATCCTACTTTAGATTTTCAAACTTTAATTCAGTCCTATCGTTTTTCCTTGGTTAGTTAGATTACATAATAATCTCGCCTTTTACGTATTAAATGTGTTTTACAGTTACCAAAGGCAAAACGAATTATGTATATAATGCCTCAACAAATTTAGGAAAATACGGTTTTCAGAAGTATTTAATTTGATCTCCTTTGTCTTTAAAAAAAGCCTGTCAGCCTTGTGTTATGAAAAATGCAAGAAGTTGAAAAAGTTAGATGCCTTAAGATACACCCATTTGAAAGCCTGTAAAATTTCAAGTAGCTAGAATACACTGTTTTCAAAATATCCAAGCAATACGTTATTTTGGATAACCCTGGTTATAAGTACGCATTTTGGCAATTGTTAAATTCAGAAAAATTTCTCCCTTTAGTGATACTAAGGTTCATATCAAATAAACGCTACAATAAGCTGACTGAAAATTCACACAGGTGAAGCCGATTGCTATACGAGCGCTATTTTAACTGAACGTCTAAGTTTGCAGTTTGTTTAATAAAGCTATACATTATTCCATCAATTCTTCTTCCTTTCAGTTTTTATTTTTATATACTTCTAATAAATTTTCTCACAATTCTGGTCACTCGCAAATTTTTGTTATCACGGATAAAATTAGATTTAGAATTTTTTCGTTTACTAATACAAACTACTTACTATTTTCATGAACCTCGTATACACGTTGTTAAATTATTGGGCATATAAATTCAAATTCTAGTTTTATTTTTAATCTAACTTCGGTCGTATATACAATTTGTTTCCAGTTGCTATGAGTTGATATGGTTTATTCTCGAGAACGAAATCGTTGTAAATGGACCATTAGTCAAATTGTTTTTAGGAAAATTTGTTTTATCACTTTCGCTGATAGTGTATTATGACTTAGTAACGCATTGCTTCTCACTTAGTTTAATTTCCTGCTTTTCACATACTCGCGTCCAAGTAAGACGTAGTTACTATTTAGATTCATTTGTTACCGTTTGATATACGAGGTACGATGGTTTAAATACAATACTTTACGTTAGCCTTAATCCTCAAAAGCCAAATTTAGTAACTTTTGCTTGATGTATGCGTCCCTTCAAGGACATAAATTTACTTTGTTATATTATAGACATTATTGTAACAATTATTATATTTCGCGTTAGCCTTAATCCTCAAAAGGCAAATTCAATAACTTTTGTTTGATGTATGCGTCCATTCGAGGACATAAATTTCACTTTGTTATATTATCAGTACTTAACCTTTTTGTTGAATTGCATTACCTTTTTTTTATTTGTTGAGTTCGCCAGTTTTGTGGAATAAATACTGTTGTTAATTATCTGTTTTGAATTATTTTTGACGAACAACATTACCTAATCCTTTATCAGCTAGGTGGAACTTCTGGCTGCTGGACTATCGGTATAGACTGAGAAAATTTAGGGTAAAGTAAGTACACCACACGCCTTGTCGTTCAGGTTTGTGCTGCCTCTGCGATTTTGCGAATGACTGGCACCCAGTCTTATCCTTATAATTTATTGGAAGCTGACCTACGTTGTGCTAACCGCGACCCCTCTTTGGCATCAAACATTGTGTGGAACAAACGGTTCAGCTGATGCACATACACTAATTTTACGAAATAAATAATGTCTACTATAGAAATTCAGCACGTTCGCTATTTATCACGTTCGCGTGACAATTATTATTAGAATTATGAATCTCAAAGCAGATATCCACGATGCCTGCTAGAGTTTCGGCGCACTTTATCAAGGACATCCGTGCCGCCCAAAGTAGTTTTTCGTATCCGTGTTGTTTTACTACTCATATACAGTTTATGTTTTCCACCTCTAATTACGCTCTTCCAACATTGGCTTGGTATTCAAACAGTTTGTATTTTAAAACAATTAAGCTACCCTAGAATCTCAAAAACTGATGAAGATAAAATTTTGGGAAAATTACACTTCACATATTTCAAATACTTCAAGACGTGTTAAACTTCAATAAGCTGGTATATTTAGTCATTTGCATACTTTCCTATGATCATACGAAGATCAAATCCTCCAACGGATTAAGAATTATTAATCATTAGCGACCGTTTGCACCATTTTAATAAATTTCATACTGTTGACTTTTAACATAATTATTTCTGTCTATAAAAATTTAGCGTAGCTTAATGAAATTAAATATAGTGGAAATGACTCTAAATAACAAACCTAAGTTAATTAAACAAATGGATAGGATGTTGAAAAGAATGTACGTATAAACTTGGTTAATCGATTGGTGAAAACTTACACATTTTACAGAATTAAAACATTACTTTATCTATTTTGCATGTAGTTTTTGGTTTCCAAATGAGACACATAATTCACTTACATGATGCATTATAAATAACCGGTTGTTTAATATAACTTCTTTACAAAATCGTAAATGGCACTGTGCAAGTTTTAACACAAAATAATTAAAATCTGTTATTAACAAATCCATTAATAAAGGTGGAAGTCGTTGCATAATTTTTCTTTATATAAAAATGTTAAAGTTTGTGTACATAAAACGGATATTTTTCTCTTATCATTACTTGTAACCCTTTTTTGTCTACCAACTTTAATTATATCGATCGGCCCTGTTCTCTTGAAAAAGGAATTTATATTAGGTTTTTGTAGCTCGTTATTTTTAAATCGATGTCAGTTTCCTTATGTTCGGCGAGTTAAAAGCAAACTCACTGAAAGCATACATAGTTGCTTATTAATTTTTGAACAATTTCATTGTTGCCATAATTGAACATTTCTTCTTTTTAAAGATGTCTACTATTAAAAAAATTAAATACATCTAAGTGTGTATGATTATTCTAACAACTTAAAGCTTGTTAAGCTTTCCTTGCACATCGTACTACCGTTTTATTTATAAATAATCGGAATTACTTCTAAAAAATTTAAACAAAGCTTAACATTCTTGCTCTTGAAAACTAAATCTCAAAAATTAGTATTAATTGAAGACTGAAAAATAGCAAATTTCATTTTGAGTGACAAAATTGATATGTTTATGCCTTTAAAGGACTACAAAGTCTTCTGATGTACCCTTGAAATATATCGTATTTGTTTATTAAAAGTTCATACATTATTTAAACTCGCTGATTAAATAGTGCCAAGTAAGTAGCCGTATTTGTTGTTGAAGTAAATTTGCTTGGATTGATATATTCAATAACATGTTGCGTTTGTGACTATAATCAATTAGCGTTTAACGATTTGGTTTTCAACAGTTTTTAAAATCTTCTACCTTCTTCAATTTTGTTTACAAAGGCTTCTCTTCACCAATGCTTGCTTTTTAATATTTAGGTATCCTTTCAGCACTAATATTGCAACTTATTTAGTGCAATTTATCTTATTAATATTACCTACTTACCAATCAACCCAAAATATTTACTCTTTTAGGTTTATGTATATAGACAGTTAGCTACGGGTAGTTTTCTGTTTGTATATTGTCTAAATACTTAATAATTAGATAAATAACAAATATATTTAGAGAATTCTGTGAATTAATTATTAACAGTTATAACTTTAAACTATTAGTGATAAGAGTATTCTATAAATTTTGTTAAATTTAATTAGTTTTAATTGATGGCATCTTTTACTAAAAATATTGTTTACTTTATGTGTAAGAAAGTTACCATTCATTTATACCAAATTTAAGTTTTCTAGTGTTTGGAAGTAAAGTAAGTAAAGTAAATAGAAACTTATTTTTTTCAGTACTTGTTAAAATTTCATTATTGCATAGTATCTATGACATTATGCATTTGGTAGCAGATGCATAACGGATTATTTAGCCAATGCGTGTATCTTAAACAGGATAATGAATCAGTAATTTTTTAAAGATACCAATATTTAAATTATTGCAATAGAAATTTCACATAAATTTTTCTCAATTTTGTTTTGAAATTAAATATTTTGTAGAACTGTAGTTTATAGTTGTTGTCCATGACTTTACTAACGTCAAATGCAGTTAGCTATTTAATAGCAATTTCGTAATACAAGCGATGACAAATCAAACCTAAATTTTTTTCATTGAACAGAAAGTAGTGTCCAAACGCGAGGGCACGGCTAACTCGAGAAAGTTACGCACTTGACTGCATCTCATGCTTGCAGTTTCCTCCCTAATGCGTTATTGAATCCTTACCACTCCTGTCATTTAATATATCATTTTATACCAGTGCGATTAAAAATAACTTTTAAAGGTTCAATTCACTAGACTAGGGAGTAAAGTAATTTTTTTATTCTCTACGAATTAAAGCAAAGCGGAATAAACAATTGCAAAATATTACAATGATTGTTAAAATGGCAATTGTAATGTTCATATTATGACGTCCATAATCAATTTAATGGTCGACATGATGACAAAGTTGAAACATATTTCTGGTATTACATTTTAATCCAACTTGTATAAAAAAATGTTGTACGAGGGGTACTGCAATTGTTTCAGGAAACATGAAAACACAATGAAAATACACTAATAATGCTTCTATTGTTTTTCAAAATATTCTCCATTAAAATCAATACACTTTTGCATGCGTTCGAACCAGTTGTTGAAGCACTTTTTCCATTCCGAAGATGGTATAGCAGAAATGTGAGTTTTGAATGCTTCCA
>JAHWXV010616804.1:0-17656 GCA_024586415.1 Phrixothrix hirtus | reverse complement strand
CAGTGCTTTTTATTCAAAACTTTATTGTTCGAGTTAAAAGAAAACTTATATGCGTGAATACGCCGATGATACTGAAATTTATTTTAATTAACGTTCAGATTCTTTTAACTATATTCATTAACATTTATGTGTGTGTAGAATCACATCCCCATTTGCTCATTATTATTAACCCGTGTGGCATCTTAAATAATTTATTTTGTTCCGTATGCTACTATTTGACACTTTCAAATAAACTATTTAATTTTGTTAATTTAGTGTGTGTGTTTTCTTTATTCTGAATCAGGCGTCTTTTTCGCTGTTTAGGACGTCGACTCGGCTTTGAAAGTTTAGTTGAACAGTAGACTTCGACTTACACTATTTTTGCAGATCTAAGTTCACCGTTTGATTTTTTTTTTAGGAAACAGCGTGGCGCATTTTTGAGGGCATTATTATTTTGTTTGAAATTTTGGATTTAATCATAGCTACACTCGCTAAATATTAGGTAATAATTATTTGGGTTTAGCGAGTTGTCTATAATTGAAATTTTAGATATTCACGTTTATCTTTTTTTTGGGAATTAAAAGCGTAAATAGATTAACGAATTATTTAGACGATTTGTGACGATCGTAATTGTTTTAAGACACATTCTTATCACCGTAAGCAAACTTTTTTAAAAGCATCTAGGTTACCAACATTATACCAGAGGGGTGCTGAAGACCCATCCCACTCTCCGTTAGGTATTCTGGCAGCTGGACATCATCTCTCCTTTTTTTCTCTATCACGTAAGAGCGATTTAATACGTGGCAGATATAAAATTTGGCGGGTTTTGTTACAAATTCTGTGACAATTTATTGAGTATAAATAAATGTTTTTAAAACAATTAACAAGTTTCGCTAGGTTGGTGTCAGTGTTGGAATGAAATTAAGAGTTGAACTGATGGACTATTAATAAATCAAAAGCTAGTGTTAATTGTTTTATATGTGCTGGTGACAAGAAGTGCCGATAAAAATATGTAGTCGAGGACGGAAATGTTGCAAACGATGCACGCAGAAATTAATTTCAATCAAGAAGAAATGAAATCGAATCAAACTAAGTTACAAGAAAAAATTAAGTCCAGTTAAAATAAATTGCAAGTATAAATTATAAACGATTTAAAGAGAAAATGGCATCCATAAATACAAGCCAAGATAAACTACAAAAGGAAATTAAAACGTATCAAGATATATTACATGATGAAATTGTAGCAATTCATGCAAATCAAAGTAAACTTCAGAATGAAATTAAATCAAGTCAAAATACAATAAAGGAGGAATTTAAATTAAGTCACATTAAATTAACAACCAATGGAACTTCACTAAAGTATGGAGAGGTAACCAAGAAATGTGATGAATTACATCAACAGTTTATCCTCTTCGCCGTAAATAAAGAAGCCAGCATCCCTAAAAAGGAGGCGTCCTCTGTTCCTCATGAATAATCAACAGAAATCAATGCGTAGAAAATCCCTTACCTGCCTGCTGCTGACAATAGCATGGCGTGCTTAAAGACAGATAAAAGCACCCACGTATGACGGGAAGACATCTTGGGCCAATTACCATAAATAGTTCGTGGCAGCAGCAACATCGAATGGTTGTACTGTTGAAGAAAATGCAACCTCCTTAATAGTGGCCCTATGTGGGAATGCCTTAGATGTTATACAAACAATATCAGACGTTCTACAGAATACTTTCGACCAACTTGCTTCAAAACTAGAAATGCAACAGGTCTACTATGGCTAGTTAAGGAATCAGCTACAAAAAATTGGAGATAAACTGAAAGTACACTGCTAGTGAGATTAGCAAACCTAATGGCTAAAGGTCTTCAGGATTCTGAGACACGAAGACATTTAGATTGGTACGTCTGCGTAACCTGGCTAGTGCATTGACACATGTATTGAAATTCGAAGCGGCCAAACAAACATTTGTATTCGTGACATGGAGGAAGACAGCTAGTGTTGAGAGTTTGGAAAAAACAGTGTTAAGGTTACTTAAAACACAAAGTCAAACTGGACAAAAATTGCGATTTTGGAAATGTGGAAAATAGGAACATGTTCAGAAAAATATCACAGATTCAAGAAGCAGTCCCGACGATAACATAAACCATCACGAATATCGTGCCGAAGGAATCAAATGATATACTGTCGCTATATAATAACGGCCTTGCCCAGAAGACTACAAACACTGATCTCGGTTGGATTCAAAAGTTAAATAACCTCTTGTCAACCACCTTGCTGTAGTTAACTGCATCAAGATAAAAAAAAACAACCTATATCTGAAGTTGTTATTAAAAATTCAGGAATTAAGGCCAAAGACCAGGTTGCAAGGAAATTGCGCCATTTAATTCCGTCGTTAAAGCATGTTGGTCTCAAAGGTCTCCTTATAGTTTCAAAACGGTTCCTTAAAAAAATTCTTGGAGAATAATGATGAAAGTGAAAGACAAATTCAGTTGGTGATTCCAAAAAACAGAGAGAGTAGCGGAAGTTTTGCCGTAACTTCATGATAGTCCAACAGGAAGGTATATGGAAGTAAAGAAAACTCCAGAAAAGGCCTATAAATGATCTTATTAGATAAACTGTAGAGATGAAATATGTTATATGTGCTTCTGGGAACGGTCCATTGGGGAAGCGAAAAGCACCGAAGAATAATATAATGTGGGTAGCGCATTTGAAGACTTTGGATTTTGAAATCAGTTTCTGAAGTGGTTTACTTGTCAGATTTACCCATCAGGCAGTCTTCCCAATAAACAGTGTATATCTTTGCTTCCGTTTGTATGTGTTCTTTAGGTGTAATCAACAATTTTTAGTTTTATGTAAGGTTCTTTCATGCACCTTTTCCGTTTGCTTCCAAAAAAGAATCTTGCGATATAATTCAAATGATAGAGATAGTAAACCCAACATCCCAATTTCAGGTATTGGGTACTGTTACAGCACAGTATTGTTTTTGTTATACTAATTTGACTTAATAATTAACAAAATGTAAATTTCTCATTAGTTAATATTAATGGTGACATGATAATAAAATAATATCCAATGTCAAGTTAAATTGAATTATTCTGCTGGAATGGGACGCGATTGAATAAGGTTTGTTAAAAGCCTTAATTTATGTATATTTTGCTTAAGTGCATTGTATTTGACTACCAAAATAGTAAAATTAGTTAAAAATTGAGTTATTATTTGTCCCTTATGCCATTTTTTGCAGCTCTAAATAGTTATAAAATTTTAAAAATCGAGATAAACGCTTCTAAAATTATACCTAATTAATAATCATTAGTATTCAAACAATTGAACAGAAACTTTTAATATACCCCGGTATGTATGGAGCGACAGTATATTCGAAACAGTAAATAAACTTTATATTCGCTCGTGGTAATAATAAATAAGGAAATAATTAACAATTAAGAAATTCTAGAAAGTAATATTTAACTAATAGACGAACAATGCATTTAAAATTTTAGGGGCGCCTCAATATAAATAGATTTCAAAGTTAAGTATTGCATTTTAAACTTGACCTTCTAAAAATATGATCTAGAAGTCGTCAACAACATACATAAATAACTATATTCTGTAAATAAAGTCTTATTCTAAAATTAGATAGGAAATAAGATACAAAAATATGTGAGAACATTATAATTGGGAAATCATTATAATAATTTATTGCATTATAAGAATTCGCTGAAATGTTGAACTTCGAATCAAAACCTGATTAAACGAAATGTCCAATGTTTTACTTTGCAGCACAAAATCACATGTAGCATTATGTGTAACACAATTATGCCGAAATATGAACTTATGCCCACATAGAAATTTAGTAAGTTAAACTCAATACAAACAGGAATTGCTCATTCCAATTACGAACTTTGTAAACCTATTTAACATTACATGATCAACCATATTTGTATATAAATCTGTACATATCCAAATATAAAACATTCGAGTTAAAATAATCCGAGTCTCTTGTAGTCTACAATTAAGAGATAAATCTGGCCGTATAGACTGAGGGTCAGAGTGAAGATAGCAACCCACCTACGCCCAGAATTCCTCAGCACCATCTCACTTCGAACAATTGGATGAAACGCCTTTGCAAAATACCAAAAATCTAAAATGTCAAAAGCTGTAAATTGGCTCAGTAATTAATAAATTTAAACAAATCATAAATTCTTAGAAAGTATCTAGCCTCATTATAGAGGATGATAAGGAAGTGGTTAAATCAATTTGACAATTCAGTTCACAATAATGTTATTGAGTTAATTTAAACCCTTTGACAACGTTTTAAATTGTTGGTAATTTTCAAGTACTTTTTTTTAAATAATTATTAATTATTTTAGTAGCTTTTAGCTTCACATTTAGATTTAGATATACATACATTATTTATTTATTACTATATAAGAGTAGTTCAATAAGATAGGTAAGACGAACATCTATCGCTTGTTATTTCAATGTAAAAATATTTTAGTTTCAACGTAGTCCCCCACCAGCACAATACAATGATTTAAACGATATTCAAGACGTTTAATGCCTTCAGTAAAATAAAATTTATCAAGTGTGCAAAATACGAGCCTGCTTCGGCCATTACTTCTTCAATAGGTGGACATTTTTTACCAGTAAGCCAAGTTTTCATATTTATGTATAAGAAATAGTTAAAGGGAGTCAATTCGTATAAATATGGGGCATGCAGAAGCATTTAGACATGCAATTCACGAATTTTTGCAGTTGTAATAACTAAAGAATGTGCTAGTGCATTATTGTGGTGAAACAAAATTCCTTTCTTTGCCAAATGGGGCCATCTTCTTTATGTTTTGTATTCAACTGATCCAATAACGACGAATAATATCTTCCTGATATTGTTTTACTTATTTGAAGATAGTCAACGAAAATTATTTTGCAAGAATCACAAAAAACAGTTACCGTGGCTTTACCAGTCGATGGCATCACTTTTGCCTTCTATGGTGTATTTGAAGCAGCTTCCACCCATTGTTTCGATAGAGTTTTGATTTCTGAAATATAGTAGTGGATTCATATTTCATCAACAGTAATAAATCGACGCAAAAATCAGATGTATTACACTCAAACAGTTTTAAACAATACTCTGAAGTCGTTGAATGATTACGTTTTTGACTCACTGTTAATTAACTCGGCAATTATGTAAAATTGAAACCATTGTACCAATAGATAAACTTCAAGCCTCCAAAATCTCACGCACCTTTAGTCGATGATTTGCCAACATCATTTCATGCACTTTTGTTATCATTTCTGATGTACTGTCATCCTTTGGCCTACCAGACCGCAAACACCCGTACGACCGTAACCAAAATCATTAAACCACTTGTGAATCATTTTAATTATTTGAGGAGGGTCAGGATAATATTTGTCACATTTTTTTTTTGTTTGCATTATTTTTAATATTGCTAAATTACAATCACTATACTACTATTAAAACAATGCTTAACTATCTAATAGTAATTTCTTCAGAATTACAAGCTGGAGTTCAATTATCACTGAGTGTTGACCACATGTTTGCATAGTAAAAAATATTCGCCTGGTTTACTTTTCCTATTTGTTATTTTTTCCGCGAATTTCGCGAACATCCTGTATTAATTAAATAGGAAGATATTTTGATATTAGATTAAAAGGTCAAAATTTATATGGGTTTCCAAAATAACTTATAATCGTTATTTAATTCATAATTACCAGACAAAAAATTTATTTGTTTTGATATTTTAACTTAATCCATAAATTTTCAAATGTTTGTCACTTGGGACATTCGTAAGTTTAAATATCATTAAAACATAACTCATAAAAAATAACAATTAAAAATTTGATATATCTATTCGCATTATGGCTTTCCTTGCTAAATTAACTAAATTTACTTACCATATTATTCCTAAGCCAAAAGCAAAGATCATATAACGCTAAATTCGTTAACAATTAATAATGGATAATACAAAATAGATTTGTAATACAAAAAGAAAATCTATCTTGACCTTACAGAATCTACATAATTTTTAATTTCTCCGATATACGATAATATAGCGAGGTTATTATAATGGGTCAATTTCACATTTTGGGATCCCCTCAACACGTTCATATTAATTTTAGCGTAATATCTTTCGCCTCTCTACCTGTCTATGTGCTATAATTCTAGACCATAATATCCCAAAAACAAGTAACAGATTGTTCTTAAACTTGGAGGGTACCTACTATGGGAGGTACTTACGTGTCAGGCATCGTTTGGTGGTGTTTGATGGAAAGAACTGAATGAGGAAGGGCTGAAAAAAAATTTTCCAGGATAACATATATTTTTGATTAGATTATTTGAAAGAACACATTGAAGAGTGTACAGTGGAATGTCATACAGTTATTTGTCAGATTTTGGTGGCGTTTCGCTAATAAAGGACAAAATCTTTTTTCCTTAAGTTGCCGCCGTGGATTTGTTTCTTAGAAATGGGGTTGTTGTTGACAAAAACGGAAAAAAGGTAGAATTTAGAGCGAAAAAGTAAATAAATTGGTTGGTTTTTGGAATTGGATAAAAACAACACCATAGACGCGTTTCTTTCACGTCCGTGTCGATTCAGAATCTAATCGTTCCAGAAGTATGACAGAGAAACGTAATTTCCGAACGTCTGATAGGGTTTAGTGACAATTCAAAAGCGAGTACGCATTTATCGAGTCGTTAGGGCAATAAATTCGGTAGTGTGTTCGCTGTGTGTTAAAAGAAAAACGTTCGGTGTGTTTATGGACTCAACATAGTGTCAAATGTTGGAAGGCTCGACTTAAGAGATGGAATGGTATATCTCCGGGAATTAATCAGCACGTTTCACGTGGTAGAAGTTTTGTTGAACTTGTAAAGTTCTTACGCAGGCGCGGGAACCCATAAGCCATCATAACGGTCCATTTTGGGTAATTCAACAACCCAAACTTGGGTACCCCATTTTACTATTGTTCTCTGGCTTCTTACGGTTGACCTTAGAAAGGCGTAAGAACATAAACCTTCCCGTGTGACGGGAGGTCAATAATACATATCGTCTGTGGAGATCGTGGACGCATACTTGCTTTGACGGTGTCTAAACATAAATTACCCTAATTTTAGTGTCAGTAGATTTGCGTATTCCTTCTTCTATCTCTTGAGTAAGAACAAATTCAAGGGAGGGAGAAGTTATTCTGTAACCTATCTGTAACTATTATTTGGGTGTGTACGTTAATTAACCCCATTTAGGTGTCAATAGATGATTTTTCATTTAATTAGACTTTTATTTTTGACAGTAGAATAAGTTAATTAATAATATTTTAAATTTCAGACCGCGATCAAAATTTATACTAACCCTTGGGGTCTTGACAAAAGGAATCCCGGGAAAAATTAACAAAAGGCCTAGGGAACTGTTTCTAGTTATTCCGAGAATAGTTCAATATTTTCAGAGGCAATCCGGAGTAGTCGCGTCCTTTTTCTCTTCCCATAGCCCCATTTCTATTAGAGCGATGATGGTGCTGGTGTAAATATTCGCTGAGCTGAGCTAGGAGCCTCCAGTACTGTTGTTGTGACGTAAAGCCAAAAGCGCTCGTGACATATTTTCTAATATTGCGGATTTATAAAGAAAAGAGTGTTGACTGCTGACTCAAAAACGACTCAACTGATAGCTTTCAATTTTGAAGATACAAACCAAGAAAGGTTTTTTGAGTTGAAGAGATTTTGATCTTGATCGATGAACGTAATTCGATGAGGTGGGGCCAGAACAATGTATTTTCAAGATAACATATTTTTTATTAAATTATGTGAATGCATCTTTGGGAGTAGTTTTCTTTAACGGTAGATTTTAAATAAAAATCCGGGCATCATTTAATAAACAAGTTGTAAAGACAGCATGTACAATAACTTACCTGAATTTTTAGCAGCATTGCTTTTGTATACATGGCAATAGTGGCTTAGCGATATCTTAACGTATTTCCTATAATTTATACGAAATCTTGAAGTTTTCTAACTAATAAGTTTCCAAATTGTGAAAGTTTTTCCTAGGAAGGAATGTGTGGGAAAAGTGAGAACATGTTTGATTTATTTTAGCAATTATTTATCTATCAACAGTGTAAAGATTGTCGAAGACGACTGTCACTAACTTAATTTTGCTTTTCTCGTTTAGCTTAACTTTATTACGGTTTCTTTTAATATTTTATAGATTATGGAAAAATGTTGTATTGGAAGGGGGAAGAGTCCCTTTTGACACTCGATGGGAATTTCACAGCTCCCGGGACGTAGTTAAATATATTCAATGGTGTTTAGACAAACCATTTTTCAATAAAGTGGCTTATTTTTCAAAACAATAAATGCCAATTTTATCAGAAATAGGTCTAAAATGAGTTACGCGATACTTGTCAAATTTTTGATTAGAACATGTAGAGGTACGTATAAAGTGTTCATAGCAAGGACTCGCTTTTTAGTAAGAATATACCAGTTGTGAGTCTTTAAATTTTGTATTATAATGAATGAGGTAATTATAATCAGAATAGTATAATTCTTAGAAAAATTTCCCTTCGGGCGGGGATCGAACCCGCGACGTTTGGTTAGATCCCAGACATTTTGCCAACTAAGCTATCAAAGGTTCGGTCCCTGTACAACTGGAAATTCAGTTCAAATGTTATAATTTATAAAATTAAGTCATTATATATAATTTCTAAGGTAGAAGCAAGACTGTATATAATATGATAGAAAATAAAAGATCTTCACATCGTGTAGATTCACAACTCAATTCGAAATAATTTTGCTTAGCGTTCTGTACTCTAATTTAACTTCATGTTAATGAACATAATTAAACTGAGAAAATCGATATATGAAAATATATATTGAAAGAATTACATAAATTGTATTGTACGACTCGAACTACCCATTTATATAAATGTGACAATGAATGAAATCATCCCGATCAGAATAGTAGTATTTTTAGAAACATTTCCTTTGGGCAGGGATCTAACCCAACACATAGGTAGTATGAGCCATATAATTTAATTTATACAATCTTTTCAATATATTTTCATATATTGATGTTTTCGTTTTAAACGTAGGTTAAATTATAATTGTATTGGACATAATTTCATAAATGCGTCACCGCATTGAGTCAGTTAATTTGTCATTTATAGGTTAAGGCACAAGATTCGATTCAATTCAGAAAAATATATTAAATAATATCTTGAATTTATCTGTGGTAGGAAGAATGTCCAACTAACGTTTTTGTGACATTTAAAATTTCTTTCAGACCAACAACATTTCAATATTCGTGGATTAGTCATGTTGAGAACGCATTATTAAAACATCTTTTGTCACTTATATCATTTATGTTTTATAAATAGATTATATTTAAATGCAGTGATTAGACTAAAGATTTTTTAATATGGCGAACGTTTCTTTAAAAATTTTATTGGTCTTTCTTCGCTAATAAATTTAACAGGAAAAACTATAAAAATATTGTTAGCATAGCGAATTATGTCTAATTGGGTGAAATTATCTCCTAATTGTTTTATACGCGCTCATGAAGTTTCAACGTTGAGGAGGATTTACTTTTGAAAAGCCTAAATTATGTGTCTCCTTACGAAAAATAGCAATAGTAATTTTTATGGGCTAGGAGTTGTGTGGGTTTCAAGTATTTCGCAGCATTAGTCTACATAAATCGAATAAAAACTCGAACATTAGTCGCACAAAGCGTGATTGGAATACATAATTAACGATAAAACACATTGGCATTTATAAGAATACTAAATAACTTGATACGTAAGCTTATTTTGCTTAACAATTATTGATTTGAGCTGCAAGTCTACAACGCTCATAGACAAATGACTACTGACGCAGTACATCTTCAAAAAATGGAAAAACCTTGAACATTCAATGTAGCTGTACTGAGGAAAGAAACGATTAAATAACCGTTTTTTGATAAACTAGAAACAATTAAATAAAAAAAAATTGACGCGAAGGAAATAATTGCTACTTCTGCTTAATTTGAAAACAATCGAGTAGGTGTATGTAAACAAATTTGATAAATGAATTTCTAAAATAGTTGTTGAAATTGCTATATACTTACAACTTACTACATGCAGTGCTTAATGAGTACTATGTGATTTAACATTTAACAGGTTGTAAAACGCTAATGATGTATAACTAGTAATTAAAGATATTCTTTCCTTACATAATACTTTTAACTGATATTTATATTTAAAAATAGATTAATTCTAATTATTGCAGTGACGCTGACAACTGTACAAAGAAAATTTCCCACAAAATTCACTGTGACACTTTTAATTAGTGTTATCAATATTTTAGTTTCAGTAAATAGAAGTTCTAAAATAAATATATTCGCTATGTAATAGCAAGATGTGAAACACTTTCATTTAGGATTAAGAACTAATCATTTCCATTTAAATAATTTTAAAGGACAAAATAAGGCCAACACTTATAAAGACATTAGAGCATAAAAGTTTTTACCATTTTTATGGGATATTACATATAATGAATATTGCAGCAGTTGTAATATATGAAGAGATATGCTCAAATGGATAACCGCCTAACCTTAATAGCTAATATACTTTTTTCTAATTTAATGCATAGCAATGTAATAAAAGAAATAATTTCACAAGTGTACTTTTGGAAGAAAGTAAGCCATACACATGACCAAAAACTGATTTTAGCATCTATATTTATTAAAATTGTTGAAAGCAGAAACGGATGGTAACGTATTTCACCTCTATGGGTCTAAAGCAATTAAAATCATGGTATAATTTAAAATTATTTCAAAATATTTAAGATAAAAAAATAAAGTTAAAAGTTAAAATTATCATATTTGATTACATTACCAAATTTGGTGGTCATTTCCCGTAAACTTTTGTTTTGCGCATGGTTTAGTATATATTAAGATAATATCAGACGATTAAAAGAAACAAAGTAATGTGAAAACATGTTAATGAACATAATTTAAATAAGTTTTTGTTAACATTTAAACATATTAAAATAGCGAATAAATTAAAATTCACCATAATTGTAATGCTGTACAAGTACTGCTGTCTAATACAGAGGTTTTCAAATTTTGTAGACTCACAATACCCATAAGTTTATAAATATTGTCCGTGGAAAATCATCTCCAGAAAAAATTGTAAAAACCATTGAAAAGATATCAATATTGTGTATAATCTGTGTAGAAAATGGAAAGAAAATCATTATTTCACAGTACCTCGGGGTTCTACGGAACACAGTTTGAAGATTACTAGCCTAATAACGTGCCCCAGAAGTCTTGGAATCAGCCTTGGCGATAAAATGAAGATATCTATAATCGTACAACATTAATCAAATAACCAAATTTTGTCGGTACTACGAGTTGAAAACTAAAATTAGGTTAAACAAATATTGGTCTGCTGAGAATACTGGCTAGTGAGTGCTTTTGGGGTCATGTTCGCTAAATACTGTTGTTTTTACTTACATTCATTTGTTATTAATAAAACACTTTGTAAAAAATTCAAGAATTATGATTTATTTTGTAGTGTTATGGGTAAAATTAAAATAACAAAAACTAAAAAATTATAGCAAATGTTGAATGTGCCGCCAGTTTTTATTAATACACACATTTATATCAAATTTCATATTATCAAGCACATTTTGTAATATTCTGTCATTTATTTTTTCACATCTTCCTATTATATTGTTTCTTAAATCTTCTATTATGTGCACTGGATCTCTGAATACAACATTTTCTAAGTATGGAAAAATAAATAAATCTAACGGGGTTAGATCGCAAGAACGTGATGGAAATCTGTCCTTGCTTATTAACCTGTCACCGAAGAACTCGTGAAGATAATTTATTGTTTCATGGGCAGCATGTGATTTAGCAGAATCCTCTTGGAAAAGTTCAACACCATGAAGTTCATTAATAAATTGTCGCAAAATAATACTTGTATAAGTAGCAACATTTACATTACCTTCAAGAAATATTAGGCCCACAATTCTTCGCATTGACATCGCTAACGACACACCAATTTTATATGCGAAGGAGCGTGTCTAAAGAATGCGCAAAAATACGCATGTTCTAAGAATTTAAATATCCATCCAAGCCTCGTCCGAAAAAAATGCTAAGCAAGAGGTTTTCCACTTCTTGGTCTATGATTATTCCCAGTGCTGCGGAAATAATTAACTGCCTTCTAAACTGATGTTAAATACAGCGAAATGAAATCATTGTCTAAATTTTGCTATGAAGTTATTGATATCGTACTGCCATTCACTATTCTCCATACGTCGACGATTATGAAAACAACTTGTCACCGCAAACATCTTTTGTTCTTGTGTGAACATTTTCAAGTTTAATAAATAAGAAATACAAATTTGGCAGTGATTTATAATAATCAGTGGAAACTAAGCAAAATTACAAAATTACATTTGTTGGTTGTTTTTTGTTTACTTTTAATGTGTGAAATAAAAAAGACCTACCTTGTCAAATTTAAGGCAAGAGTTGCTTTTAAGACATCTGAGACACGCGTTATAAGCATAATATACGCCAACAGCTAATTGTAAATAACAATCCTAGTTTTGTTTTCCTTTTCCCAATGCACGGGGCTTCAAATGCCTCAAGATATTTGTAAAAACTAGAAATATTTGTGAAACAACATACAACGTTCTCTTACCTATTTTAAATTTACTTTTAAGTTATTCACTTTTAAAATAATTTCTAATACTCTCAACCATCATCCAACCAACCTTTCCTTTTGCTTTATCTACCAAATGGGGCATAATTGAGCATTATGTAATTCAAGGCTAAATTTAGCGAAATTTAATAAACTATTGCATAGATTATGAAATTTTATTGTACTTAATAAATAGTAAATACAAAATCATCAATAGAAATATAAATAAAAAAACTCGCCTTTTTATACAATGTTCTATGCATACAAATGTTTAAAATAAATAAACTCTTGTCTTAACTTTCGCTCTCTTAAATTCATCTCGAAATCTCAGCCATAAGAGAACAGACAACCAAATCCATTACTAAATGGCGTACAAGCGGATATAAATGTACAAATTATAAATTAATAAGTTTTTCGTTATAAGTTTTGTTTCATGAATTTAATTCAAAATTCCTTTGACAATATTAATTACAATTTTTAGAAATTCAATATTTGACATTCGTTACTGCATTTTGATATATAGTTATAGAGGGCGTACGTTTATTGATTTTGGTTTTTCGTCCGCGATAAAGATTGAAGTGCACTTCCACCTACTATTTAGCTATTAAATCAATTTTAATAGCTAAAAAATTGTTTGCCTATACAGTTAAAATACATTCATTCAGTCAACTATTATGATTGATTCCTTTTTTTGTTCCCTTCTAACCAATTTTGAGCCCAAGAAGCTATATTTTATTTTTAGTCAATCGAGTTTGTATAATTATTATTTAGTATTTAAATATGGCATGGAAGTTCAGTAATCATCATGCTACTAATTATAACGTAATGTAACCGTTTTTTATGTTTATCCAACATGGTGGTTTACCAGCCAAGTGTTATCAAAATATGTTGCTTTATGCAATCAAAGGGCGTCCAATTATTATCAATCAAAATATCCACCTCACACATGATTTATTTCATTAACAATTACAAATTACTTTAGATTTATTCAAATTTGTAACATAAGTTTTCAACCATCAAATACTTTAATTTTTCTTTTATTTATAACGCAGATTTTTTGCTGTTTACCTGCAAATTCCAAGCAATTGGCAAAAGAAGTCATAATTTGTAATTTAAAAATTATAATTATTAACAAAATGAGTCATGGATGAGCTGGATATTTCAATTTTTAATTTCTTAATGAACCTTCCTTAAAAATATACCTTGATTTACCAGTTTTGGTGGTAACATCTTAATTCAATTGAAATAAAAAATAAATTGGGTTAATCAACAATATACACTACGAGATAGTATTAATAAATTTTTGCATTTAAACCTTTTGGCTTCATATTTGTTGTTAACGTTTTATGGTTTAGCATTATAACATTTAAACAGATAATATTTTTATCTTAAAATTTAATATATTAATAGTATTAATTAAATATAATTCATTGTTGTTTTTCTACTCACTCTTTTTAACTAATTAATTGTCAACGCTTTTGCAACAGGTTTAAATAGTGTAAGATTTTATATTATTTCGTAATTTTATTATTGTATAAAATTGATTATTATTGACGAACTTAATATTTGATTGCAGTGGACTACTAGGCGTTTTAGACATTTTTGCTTCCGTTAGTTAATCAAGATTTGAATTTTTGGCTAATAAAGATGTATTATTTAACGAGAGCTTGCAAAACATAGTAGCTAGGGAGATTTAATTTTCCTACTTGAATATTCTATCCACTAATTTCTTAGTATACAAAAATTCGGAAATTATATTCAGTACCAAATTAATTTAAAATTTTCACATGATTCTTTCTTATTTAGTTTCCTTGGTCTTTTAAACCTAATGTTTTCAGATTTGCATTCTAATACATCATAGTAGCCAAATCCCGCCCTCTTATTACATTTATGGTTTTTACTGGTAACTGTCATATGATTATTTTTAAAATCACGTATCAAAATTCTGTTATATTCTCAAGCTGTAGATTTGAATTTTTTAATAGACTCGAATAATTATTTTTTTATTGGACGTGGTTTGTGTGCTCTTTACTTAGGATGTGATGAGTGCGCAATAGTTTCATTGTTTACGCCAACTTAAAGAGTAGAATTTATTTTACACTATAATTTAGTTTGAAAGAGACTGTTCTAAAACTCATTTATGTCAACTGGCATTCTTAAATTTAGTACAAATTTGACTAATATTTCAAATATTCTTACTTGTGTTACAGTCGAGAGAAATAAAGGCTTTTGAATTATCGTTTTACGTATTGTTAGACACCATAATCAATAAGTAAACAATTACGTGTTCTAACATTAGAAATTTAAATAAACTATCATTTAGTTTAAATTTCTAAAATAATTTTACTGTAATATAAAATAACCAGTAAATATTAAGTTTTAAACTAAGTTTCACAGATTATTAAAATTTATGAGTTTACAAGGTTCAAAATGCTCGTAATAAACAAAATTCGTGTAAAAAAATAAAACTTCAAAGGATTGGGATGTAAAATAGAATTGTGCAATACAACTTTTTACATGAAATCTCTTAGAGCGGGCACCGCCAAGCGAACTACTATTTACCGATAACAAAAAGAAACCGGGGCCTAAGCTGTAAAGTGCAAAGGAAAAAAACTTCGATTTGAACTGAAATTTAACATTCGTTATTTCAAACATGAAACCAAAAATTTTGAAATCTGGAATCAGCCTTTGGATAGAAAATATAGGAGTGGAATGTTCACATGTTAATATAAGATCTGAGGACGCAATTTCATCTCATCTTATATCTTCTTGTGCGGGTGAGTTTCGCTGGTGAATCAGTCAAGCGAACCCAAGTTGCAAAGTCCGTTGAAATAAGATGTAAATGATCTTACTTTGTGTCAAGTATGTATGGTCGTGGCATCATTAAGTTCTGAAGTTTACATAGCAACGTAAGTTAAATTTTCCTAAGGCAACCGGAAATAAAATCCAATGGTCATAGCAATCTTAAGAGAAAACAGCAATTTTGAATTGGATAATTTAAAAGGGACGTAAATGCTTTTAAAGACAGCTGACCTGGAATTTGAATAGCCAGATGGAAGTCTAATATTTCAACATCGAAGAAAATACAAACGAAAATTTATCCGTTAGTATGTTTATCAACTTCTTTAAAACGTATATTGAGGTGCTTCATGCTAGTTAATTAAATTTTAAAATAAAATTTTATTTTTTTTATTTTTGAATAATAATTTTAAATTACTAGAAGTTCTTTCTCTAACGCACATAAATAAATTCCAGTAAATTCTTGTTTACTACTTGTCATTAGCTTGCAAAGGGAAACGACCGAAGGGTTTGTAAACATTAGATGTTTCTTTAGGATTTGTGTATTTTAATATTTAAATGTGAATATTTTTGATTCATTATTTTATTTAATTTGAATTTTCAATAAATGTACAGATCGTAAAACTTTCTTCTTACTTGGTGGAATATAAATAAGTCGCTAATTAAATTTATTTCGTGAGATCGCTAGAGTGACTAACGTAAACATTTGACTAGACCAATTATGCAAAAGGTTCTCAGCAGGTAAAGGTAAAAGATTGTAAATATTGGAATCCATTATACGGAAGGGTTTTAATCCTAAACTGGTTGATAAAGATCAATGCAGTTCGAACTAGTTTGTCTATTTCATTCTAAAACCAAACAAAGATTACGTAACTAAAGTACGTAATGAAGAAATTTAGTATAATTGTTTATAACTGCCAAACGAAGCAGACAACAGTATTTATAAATATTGAAATTTATTAAAGGTGTTCAATTCGAATTAGGTCATAAATCGTAGTGATAGTTTGGAAAATTTAACGCAAGATTCTCACGAATTGCTTCTTTTGATTTTTAAACATCGGTTGATAACGCACCTAAATTAATTTCCTCCCATTTTTATATTTCTTCCATAATTTATTTTGTATACGTTTGAGTGTATTATGACTTGATCTAAATTCAAATTTGCTAAATCCGCATATGGGACCGAAGTTACTCTAAAAGCATTAATTAGTTTTTTGTTTCTAGGGTGAAGGGTCTATATAAAGGTTGCAACATTCACCGGTTGTTATTTGAAAAAGTTATGTTGTGTATTTTAATTATATTTCTACTAAATAATAGGTGAATAAACCTTTAATTATTTAAGTCATAAGATTTAAATACTCACTGTAGATCAATGATAAATAGTCAAATTTTTGGATAAGTTATTGCAATAAGATTTTAGCCGAATTTCAATATTCTACCATTTGTGGCAACAGCTTTTAACATTGTTCATGTGTGTAATAATCAGCTATATTTAACAACCGGCCCAAGACCCATTTTATTTATTTAACTATCTATAGATTCAACAGGTGATACCTAACGCCTTGCGTATTTAAGTGACTACTATTATTTGGCTAATTAAGTTAAAGATTTTTAAATTTTAAACTTGGACCTTTCATTTTTGGAAAATATATTTTGTATAATTCCTGATTCTCTACTTTTGAATTGTTAACAAATACTTCTAAAATTATTTTAATTTAATTCATTCAATTAGTGAACTATAACAGAATTATTTTGCTCCATTCATTCATTTTTTTATTTTATAGTAATCAACTTTAAATTTTAAACTTTGATCAAGATGATAATTCAAAATTATTATCCGTTTTCATTTACTTCCAAAACGTTTAACATTATTTCAAACTTAGTACGCAATACTTGTTGCTGTTACAGGTATTTGCGATATGTGTACAATAATTTGTATTCAAAACACCGTACTGCCGTAATTTTAATTTATAGGTACCAATTGTCTATACTTCTGCACGTCAGACTTGCAATATTTACTGCTATTTGTGTAATTGTATTATATTTCCTTTAATTGGGTAACATTTGTGATTACTAGGGGGCGGAATATATGCATTTAAATGCAGCTAAAATATGCGCATATATATGCCTTGTTTGCCTTTAAAATATGCACTTATATGCCTTTTTTGACCAAATATGCATACTGGTATGCAATATTTTTTA
>JAHWXV010616755.1:0-15295 GCA_024586415.1 Phrixothrix hirtus | reverse complement strand
TTTTAACTTAACTTAATAATATAATTAACACTGAAATTCGCGTAAAACTGTGTCGGTTTTTATAATCGCGATTTCATTGTTATACGCGTACTTTTACATAGTTTTGCTTGACTTAAGAAAACCGCTTGATTCTACAAATCATAAAATTCTGTTATTCATTTTACATTATTTAGGTTTCTCTCCTATGCAACCCAATTTATAAAAAGCTACCCCACTAACAGATTCCAACGCGTAACTTTACACGATAGTACTTTTAATCTTCAATTTCTACTCCATGGTATCCCTCATTTTTTGATGTACAGAGCTAGCTTTATAAGTGCTATCTCATGCTCCTCTATTTTATTTTTACGCTAATGACATCCATTTCATTCAATCGTTCGGACACACTACGAGCTAACAAAGTGCTTAATATGTACCTTAAAACTTTAAAAAAACAGCTGTGCCATTATTTGGCAGAAGTAAACACCGCAAGGAAGTTGCTAACCTCATAACTATAGATATTAGTGGGAAAACACTTACTATTAGCACTGATTTTAAAAATTTAGATGATTTAATGAACACTTATTCAAGATTTAAAACCATATTAACAAAATAGTTTAAAGAGCTTATTGTAATTCAAAACTAATTTATTCAAATCGGCGTGATCTGAATTCTAGATCTAAAATTACGCTCTGTGAATCGCTGGTGTAACTTGTTAACAAATTCAGAAGATACAAAATCCCTCCGGAAGATTTCTTTTTGGCATTACAATAAGGGATCATGTATCCCGCAGTCTGGATCAAATTATTTGGCTCAACATGAAAAATCGAAGCGTACTGCAACAAGTCTGTCATTTTCAAAAAATAACGTTATTTAAAACTGCCCCTTATCTTTACAACAAAATTGGATTTCGGATTGACATTCATAATTTGAATGTTCGTTTTAGGGGTTTGATGAGTATCCCAAGGCATTACACCATATATAAGGTGGGATTTTTCTCTTACCAGATCTCAAAATCATTAATTCGCTTCCTTAGCAGTTTAAAGCAATGCCGCCATCACAGATCATAAAACACTGTTTTAACTTCTTTTTTGATAAACAGCAAAATTTATTATATATATTAAAACTAAATCGCAAGTCAACTTAAACAAATTGTATAATGTAACCTTCCCCAACAAAATTAGTTGTTGCCAGTCGTTAAATGTAGAAAAAATAATTTTTCTTAAAAAATGTTCTATCCTAACGTCTTCATTCTACTTTTCATTAGTATAGGAGTACTTTTTTTTCTACAGAATTATTAAAATAAAATATCAAAATTCTTCAAATAACCTACTTCTAAATTTTAATTTACATGCTGTTCTTTTAAGAACAGCGTGTAAACAAACACAACTAATCAAAGCATGCCCATTGAAAATTAATTATACAGTATGACATGCTTAAGCTGAAGACACCCCTGTATCTCAGTCATTTTTAGAAGTATAAATTCGAATTTTGTACAGAGGTAGAATTTTATAAGATGCATTTTTTAGGTTTCTCAGCTCAAATGTGATGTGTAAACCCAGCCTACTACGATTTCACAAATATAGCCAATTCTCGATATTTTACGATGCGACAGATATATCGAAAAAAGTTACTAGAAAAAGTAGTTTAGAATCCTGTTCTAATTCCATACACTGAATTTCAGGACTAAATTCGAATTTTGGCATTTTTGTCATTTTTACGCCAAGTCCGAATTTCTTATCAGTTATCTCACTAGTCAGCCATGGAAAAGTAAATATTGGTAATAATGAAATAAAAAGTGAAAGAAGAATATTTATTCAACATAATTAATCTGGAACAATTTCAAAAAAATAGTTAATATTGAAGCGCCAAAAAACGTAAAATTATGGAATGTGCATTCGTTCAACTAACCCACCGTCAAGTGTGATGAATTTCTCAGTTCTCTTCCGAGTGTGTTTAGCAAATGCACTAAGTTCTGCTACATTTATTTCACGACAAGCTATAACTATTTTTTCACAAAGCTCTTCCCGATTTTGAGGCCTTGAGATTTGTACACCTTATTTTTAATGGCACAAAGGAAATAAGAGTCAAGTATATGGGGAAACGTTGGTTTAACCATTCTCGAACCAATCGAGAATTATGAATGGAAGCACCGTCTAGTTGGATGTACATTTACTGTCGCACGTTGAGGGGTAAATTTTCAATAATATCCCAAAATCGGTTATCAAAGGAATGAAGCATTCGTTGAGCGTTTAGGGTGTTAAAAAATAAAAATGGACAGATTATTCTGTCCCCTAAAATGCCGCACCAAATGTTGACTTTTTGTGAATATTGATCTTTGCAATTAATAATCCAGTGAGGATTTTCTGTAGACCAGTATCTACAATATTGGGAAAGCACTACTCCATTAGTAGTAATCGTTGCCTCAACAGTAAACACAATTTTCTTTAAAAAATCTCGATCGTTCCAAAAATTTTCTTGGCTCAAAGACAATATTCTAGTCGTTTTATTTCGTCACCTTCTCTCAACGTTTGCAAAACTTTTGGCTTGAAAGGCTTTATTTTGTGACGAACAAGGCGCTGCCTAATTTTTTCTCGACTCACATTCAATTGTAAAGCCCTTTAACTGATTTGAGGATCGGCACGAGTTGAGGCTATAATAATGTCATCATTATGTCTTCGATTTCGAATGAGACCGTCAATTGGCGGAATTTTTGATGCACTACCAGTTTGACTAATACATGAATTCACAGCTGCAGCAGTTCTATGTCGAATAGGTATTCTCTACAGGTGTCTTAAGTTGAATTCTTGCGCAACTTCTCGGCTACTTCTAACACTGTCACCAAATAATCTGATTATTTCAATTTTTTCTTCTAAACTGAGACGTAGAGGTGGCATTTTAAGGTTATTTACTAATGTAATGAATAGCCAATTGACATTAGTAGACAATATTATTGTTTTTTCCATGGCTGGCTAGTGAGACAACTGATAAGAAATTCGGACGGCGTAAAAATGACAAAAATGTTAAAATTCGAATTTCGTCCTGAAATTCGGCATATGGAATTAAAATAAGATTCCAAACTACTTTTTCTAGTAACTTTTTTCGATATCTCTGTCGCATCGTAAAATATCGAGAATTGGCAATATTTGCGAAATAGTAGTAGGCTGGGTATACACCTCACATTTAAGCTGAGAACCCTAAAACATGTAGCTTACAAAATTCTACCTCTGTACCAAAATTCGAATTTATACTTTCAAAAATAACTGAGATACATGGGTGTCTTCGTCTTAATCATGTCACACTGTATATAAATTTGTAATGAAAACAAATCAAAATTGAAAATTCTTCAAAGCACCCCTTTACGAACAAGCGCAATAATAATAATAATATCTAATTTCTCAACAGATAACCAATTACTGAACAATATGAATAATATATATAATATAGATAAGTATATAATACATTTAATACGAGTAGAACTTGAATGACTACTTAGGGTTGACAAATTTACAATAAATACAAATTTAAAATTTTAACAATTTTAACAATAACAAATGAAAACAACAATAAAAAAAATCAAAACCGTGTAAATATGATACATAATTGCTTATACGGTGATATAGATGTGTGTGTAGATGAAATTTTTACTCGGTTCCGGTACCTAAAAATATTTTGAGCTACGAGGCGTTTACCATTACCTCTTCTATAAAAATGCAGTAAATATATCTTCATATACTTTATCTGCATTTCTGGGCTTATTACTTTTGGGAAAGCTTTAATTTTATTTTGGTTTCTGCTCTTGCATTGCTAAAGGAGATATTATACCTAAAGGCGATTTTAGGGACGTAAAAATCAATATAAGATAGTATTTTCGCGAGTTAATTCTGCCATTTAGTTCGCCATGAAATCAGCAATTCATTGTTCCCGACGTGATTGCAGAGAGTCTATACTATTTTCGTTTAACGATTTGGATAACTTCCAAACTCTTTGAAAGGTAGATATTTTAAAACTTTTCTTTGAACTCCTTACAGAGTCAAGTTGGGGTGTTAAACATAACGGATACCAGACCATAGCAGCGTATTCAATTCAACTACGCACAAAGGCATAGTAAAGTGTCAATAAGATGGAATGATCGCAACATTATTGAGGTTCTGATGATAAAACCAAACATATGAGAAGTAGACGAACATAGGTCTTCAATGTGTTTTAAAAAAGAAAACTTTAAATCGAACCAAAAACCCAAATATTTCACTTCAGAAACGTTTTGGAGCTTATCACCGCTGATATGATATTTAGCAGCAATTGGGTTTATTTTGTGACTATAAGTTATTTTACAGCATTTGGAGAGCTTTAGTTTAAATTTGAAATTCACACACCATTTTTCAAGTGTGTTGATCTCCAATTGCAATTTTATACAATCATTTGGTGATTCAATACAGCTAAAGATCTTAACATCATCTGCTTATGCTAAAACAGTACATGAGAAGCTAGACAAAGGTCATATATGAATAGGATAAATAAGAGGGGACCCATATTTAAGCTCTGAGGAATTTCAGAGATTGCAAGAAACTCAAAACAACAGAATCCATTATAAAAACATAATTTATTCAATTACCATGTTAAGATTGCATCCTATTAGGAAATGACTTAGAAAATCCAAAATTATGTAATTTATGTAAAAGCATGCTGTGACAGTTGTTGTCCGAAGCACGACTAAAATCGATGTATGTATATCACATCAATGTGTGTTCCAATATCCATTTTATTATATAGAAACTGTGTGATACCTCCAAAATTAGTAATAGTCCACCGTCCTGATATAAATCCATGTTGTTAATTAGACATAATTGTCTTTCATGCTTATTAATTTGTTTAACTAACACCTGCACAAAAATTTCAACAAATTTAGAAAGTACAGCGATAGAACGATAACTTGATAATTTTGACGAATCACCTTTCTTTAATACAGGTGTAATTTTAGTTCTTTTCTACTTGTTTGGAAAAGTTAAATTCTTAGTAGCTGAATTAATTACATGGGTAAGTGAAGAAGCAAATATAAATTTGCAATCATACACCAAAAACGTTACGAGGCGTTGCTTTGTTAGGTATAGAGCACAATAAACTGAATACATCCACTTTAGCTACTTGATTTAGCAATAGACAAAATTTATTGGGTGAAGCAGCATAAATATTAATGTGCAAACAGCTAGGATAAAAGTAACTAGAGAAAGTATGGGCAAAAGCATCCTCGAGTTCCTTTGATGCGGTGTAGGTATTATCTTCATATTTCATTTCCTCGGAGATTCTAGTGGTACCACGTCTTTGATGAATAAAGGCTGACAATTCTTTGGCATTGAATTTAATTGAGTATTCTGCAGAGTTAGAGTAATCTGATTATGCAGCCGCTATTTGATTCTTTACTAAAGTTCCGACTCTTTTGAATGCTTGCTAGTGCTAAGCACTTGAAAACGTTTTCAATTTTCTATGGTAATGTTCCTTTAGACGTATATTATGATTCATCTCCGAATTAAACCAAGGAGGGAATCTGTCTTTGGAAACTATGTAAGAACAAAATGATTGAAAGCATCACAAATAACAGCGTGAAGTGCATCTAGTGATGCATTAACATCTTCAATAGCATTAGTAAAAGGCCATTCAAATCTACAAAAGTAATTGTATAAGCCTATAAACTCCAGCTTTACGAAAATTGTAACGAAGAGCATCAGCTTTAGGGAAGTGGGTATGCGAACCTTTATCACAAAATTCAGCAGCTATTGATATAGCAGGATGATAAATACCAATTGGAATAAGTGGCAGTTCATCATTCCTGACGACAACTTTGCAGTTAGAATCAGAGAATACAAGGTCTTAAAATGTACCGTCCGTGTTTAAAGCGTAATTGAATTGTTTCAAATGTAGGATATCACGAAATCTCTAGTTAAATGAAAATTTATACAGTGCTTTCGTAAAGTAAGGCATAAATTCAATAAAACCTGTCTAAATTTTTTGTTGACAAATCGCTCGGCATGTTAAACGATTAAAATAATTTGTCATTTTTTTAAGGTTTTCGGCCATTTTTCAAAAAATTATTACGGAATCTTAAATAACGTATTTGCTTACGTACAATAAGGTTAAAATTGGCGTAGGTGATAAGACAATTTTCGAGAAAAATTATATTGAAATTTAAAAATCATAAAATTTATTGACAATGCTAAATTATAAAAAGGAACTACATAAAGTGTTCAAACTATGGTGCTTGTTTGTTATCATTGAAACCAGATAATTTTTTTGAGGCCTGTTAGTGATAATAATTTGGAATTTTCATTTGTGGGATAGTTTTGCTTAGGTTTCATTATATATATGTAGCTAATGTCTTTATAGTATTTATTTTATTGTGATATTTCTAAGAATAGTCAAGCTAAGTGAACGTGAAAGAATTGAAATTCTTTGCATGCTCGGTTTTGCAGAGAGGGTGCACACCCAAAAAGAAGTAGTTTAATTATTTAATGAAAATTATCCTAATCGGCAACCTATTTGTCAAAGAAAATTGCGTAGGATTGAATCTAAATTCAGTGAATTTGGACACGTTCGTGATCTTGCTAAATCTGGTCGGCCGTCAGTGAAAGAGAAAGATTAGCTTAACCTTTTGTTAGCAGTAGAGGATAGTCACCACACCACGCTTTTGGAAGGTGCTTCTACTTTCAATTTGGTACCATCCACCACCCACAAGGTACTGAAAAAGGAAAAGTATCATGCGTATAAGGTGTGTCTGGTTCAGGAGCTGTCTGATGATCACTTTGATCGCAGAAATCAATTTTGTGTACAAATGCAGCCATTATGTTACAATGATGATAATTTTGTAAAGAATGTCATTTTTTCTGATGAAACTACATTCCTTTTAAATGATAATGTAAATAAATAACATTGTCGTTATTGCGCTGTAGAAAATCCTCATCGGATGATGGAGAGTCACACTCAAAGCTTGAAAAAGTGAATGTGTGGTGCGGTATCATTAACAAAAATTCCAGGTCCCTATTTTTTCGACGAAAATTTAACCGGTGCGATGTACTTAGATTTTCTTCGGGACAACTTCATCCCCACACTAATAGCTTTATACCCTAATCCAGCCGAAGCTAATGTTCTCATGAATAGCTTCTTCTTTCAGAAGGATGGGGCAAATCCGCATTATGTAGCCTCTGTCCGAGCCTACTTAGATGAGTTTTTTTTCTAAATAGTTGAATAGGATGAAGGGGACAGGTTTAATGGTCAGCCAGATCGCTAGATTTGACATCCTTAGACTGATTTTTATGGAGACACCTAGAAACTAAGATAATCCATAAGCGGCCAGTCAATTTGGAAGATTTAAAAGACAGATTCGCACAGAAGTTATCAACAATGTGAAAATAGAGTTTCTTAAGGGCTATGGTTACTGTCTGCTTGTCAATAGTGCACAGTTTGAACACTTAATATAGTTAGTTTTTTATACTTTAGCATTGTCAATAAATTTTATGATTTTTAAATTTCAATGTGATCTTTCTAGAAAAATTTCTTGCCACCTACATCAATTTTAACCTTATTGTACGTAAACAAAAGCGCTGTTTGAGATTCGGTAATAAAAAATGGGGTTGATGTTTAAAAAAATATCTATGACGTCTCTAACGATTTTTTTAAAAATTAAATATGTTAGCTACTTAACTTAGTTTTATATTAACCAACGAGATTTGTTAATAAATCTTTGAAAATCGAGTAACCGGAAGTACTTGGAGTATTAGTTATGAACAACACATCTCAAAAACCAATCATAATAACCAAATCAGAAGCCATATTCAGGTTTTTATCTTCCATAGATGAGACAGAAATAATTTAATTCAAATCGAATGACTGGAAGCGCCATTTTATTCTTGCGATCTTGAAGTTCTTGAGATTTTCTCGTAAATGACTATAACAATTTTTTTAAAACTTGCTACGGTCCTTATGACTTTGATGTTCTTTTACATAAATCTAGCGGTTTTCCTAAAAACATGTGCTGGAATGAGTTATGAGGGTAAATTTTTGGATTAAGAGGGGCGTTTTAGAAATACCTCACTAGATGTCGTTACTAACAAAAGTTGAAGTATTGGTAGAATGTAAATTATAGAACTACTTTTATCCATTAGAATATTATATAATTATAAAACCATTTTATTTGTAGGATTATATTTTAATATAATATTTTTCAGTATTTTCATAAATATTAATTACTAAGGATAACAAAAACGTTTTGAAAATTATTTAAATCTGAACAATATTGATATCTTCACAAAACTGTTATTGACCTTAATTTAGTTTTAAATTATGAAGCAATTATTTCTCAGGATTTTAATATAGTTTGCGTTTTCATGATGAGTTACAGCTTTCACTAAACTATTTAATAAACTTTCAGACCAAAAGTGTAGTTATTATTCAATATATTGAACTTCTTGCAATTCGCATTTTCAATTTTAAATAATTTAGGGATTACTTTTACATTCTTACTGTTCTAACTGTGCTTTCTATCAAATTTTTCTAATTATTATTATTACTTAATTACTTTTTAAATAGGTTTAGTTCCTTTTTTAAAGCCAAAAATAATTTAATTTATAAAAAATAGTCAAAAATTAAAAAATCATTTAAAATTTACTGAAACACATTAATTATGTTTCACGTTTATTGTATGTAATCTATAAAATTTACGTTTATATTTAATATAAAATTGCAAATATATTTACAAGTTTGAAATTAAATAAATGTACAGTAAAAATTTTTTATTTCAATAGTAGATCCTGGTACCCTACTATAGCTTGGCACAAAATGTATTCATTGCTCACCAACTTCATGAAGGCATCCGCTGATAGAAACTAATATAGTATTTGATAAAACAATGGCACATTTAAAAACATATACTTAGTAAATGTAATGTTACTTATAAATCTCTACACTCATGAATGTTTTTGTAGTTGTTTAAGTATTTCATAATAGATGTTCCATTCACTTGACGACTGGTGTTACCTGTAATCTCACATACCGTATATCCTTTTAGAAAATGTACCGTGTTAATTCTAAATATGATGAACAAGTTTCTGTGAATGCAATTTTATTACAATTATCATGAATAAATATAAAACATCACTTCAAAAAACATTTTAGTAAAACGCAAAACATTTAAAAACTGCAAATTAAAATTTTAAACCGTAATTTTCTACAATGCATATCGAGCTAGAATATACAGTATATAGGGATGCCGGAAATTAGATATATTTCTTTGGGGATCTGATAATACAAGAGGTAAGGAGTAAACTTAATCTAACATGCATTATACAAAATCCAGTCGATTTTGAGATATTTCGATATATTAATTTTATTTAAAGTAAATGTACCTTAAATTTGTGAAGCTTTTTTACTGCAATACTTGCTCATCACTATAATCTACCATTTGAAATCAATAATATCCAAAATCTTCATATACGCGTGCAAATTTCAAAGAAAACCTTTTAAAAAGTTACTTTTCAAAATTAGGAGTAAATATTTTTTAGTTATTTAAACAAAAGTATTAACGGAGCTTACCCAAATATTATTTAAAAAACTTCCTCATTTTAATAGCTATCAAATAAGGTATAAATATCAGAACCAATCTTTCGTAGTTACAAAAAAAAGTTATTTGTTATTTTTTCGTATTTTCGTTATTATTTTATGACATGGCTGCGTACAGCAATGCAGAATATGCTAATATCTTGTTTGTCTACGAATATTGCAATATAAGTTCTGCATAAGCTCGTAGGGAATATGAACGTCGTTTTCCTAGCCGCCGTACACCTAATGTTTGTGTATTCAGTAGGTCCTATAGAAATATCGCGAAAACTGGTTCAGCTAAATGTAAACGAGGTGACGCCGGTGCTCCCCCCATATATCTACCAGATAATGAGGAAGAAATACTGAGTCAATTTTAAGAGAATTCAAGCACTTCAACTACCAAAGTCATGAGGCAAACTGATGCATCACAATGAAAAGTTGGTCCACTATACGTGAAGCTAGATGCCATCCTTACCATTATACCCTTGTCCAAGGCTTACAGGAGAGTGATCCTGTAAGGAGAGTTATCCTGTAAGGAGAGTAGAATTCTCTCGCCACATTTTAAATGTAGGTGCTGAAGATATAAATTTTCTGACCAACATCTTATCGACGGACGAATCTAAATTTAATCGGGATGCCATAACAAATTTGCATAATTTACACTACTGGGCTGAAGACAATCCAAATTTCGTAAGGAAGACTAGTTTTCAAAGGAAGTTTTCAGTAAATGTATGGGTATGGGTGATTGGCCGCTTTTTAATATGACCTTACTTCTTTCTTAAAAATTTTAATGGGGAAATCTATGACGGCTTTTTAGAAAATCATCTACCAAGTCTTTTGGAAGATGTTCCCTTAAATGTTAGAAGGCAAATGATTTTATGGCACGAGGGTTACCCAGGCTGACCGTACGAGAGTTGCTTAATCGTTGTTTTCCTAATCGTTGGATTGGAAGAACGTGTGCAATCCCCTGGCCAGCGCGAAGCCCAGACTTAACCCCTATTGATTATTACGTATGAGGTCACATTAAAGACACAGTTTATGCAACCCCAGTAAATACAAGGGAAGATCTTAGACAAAAAATAATCGAGTATACCAAACAAGTTAGAAATAACTTGACAACCCGAGTGATGAAGACGGAAATGAGAAGACGCTGCCGTTACTAAATAAGAAACAGGGGGTCCTAATTTGAATAAAATAAAATTTAAGCAATAATGCACCTACTTTTTATTAATGCATTTTCTGTGCTTATCTAAGAATAAAACCATATTGGTAGTTATAGTATTTTTACGGCCTTTTTTAGTAACTATAAAAGGTTAGGTCCAAGATTTGTACCTCTGAAATATGCACTTCCGATTTTAAAAAATAACTTTTTCACAAGTTTGTTTTTAAAATTGGCACGACTTTTTGGATGCTTCTAAAAATGTTTGTTTTCAAAGAGAAGATTATAGTGTCCAGCAAGTATTGCAGTGAAAAAGTTCCACAAATTTAAGGTAAATTTTTTGAAAATTACAATTTAAAACATTAAGAATTATATTAAAAAAAAATGAAAATCAAAATATCTCAAACCGACTAGATTTTGTATAATGCATGTTAGGTTAAATTTACTCCTTACCTCCTTACCTGTATTATCAGATTCCCAAAGGAATTTATCCAATTACCAGTAACCCTGAATATTAACGGAGTAAATATAACGATACACCAAAAATTAAAGTAGACCTAGGTTTTAATAAAGCGCTCACGTAAGGTAAATAGAAAAGAACGTGAACTTGGCGAAAAAAATAGCAATCATAGCACAATATAATTTGTAAGTCCACTTTGTATTTAACAAAAAGATCTTATTAAATATATTCAAACAGAATATTTCCACATTTTAAACATTTAAACTAAACTACAATAGAATGAAATCATACAAAAGAGTACATTTTTTAGACAAATTGAACAGAATGTCGACTTTGAAAATAAAATGTTGTTCTCTTGGTAACTTCTGCAATCCTTTTTGAATTTTTTCGCTTTTGGTTGTTGTGTTTTTTTGAGTTTTGAGTTCGTACGGCTTCTTTTATAAGAGAGTGGTCCACGCATTTTTGACCCTTTTCTAAATTTTTCCGATAGATTTCAGGGGCAATGCATTCTTTATAGAATAGTATCAATTTTGGTAGCATCACGTTGTTTCAAAGTTCTGAGTCCTTTTCAATTACTTCAACAAATAGTTCAATATTGTCAGTTACACATACAATAATGTAACACCTAGATTTGTCAGTGATATTTAATTGACCCTGAATCTAATATTGAAAGAATAGAATAAAAATATTATATGTAAATAATGGCGTACTTGACTTTACCGATGATACTTACTTGATAATAAGAATAAGTTCGATTTAATCTTATGATTCCGTTTATTTCTTCCAAATATAAAGGCTTTTTAAGGTTCTTTTTGAGACTAATCAATTCATTGATACTCTTTACCATAACTGTAGCCTCTAAACATATGCATTTTATTTCTACAAACACAATCGTCCTTTGTCATACCTGAAAAAATATTATATAAAGTATGTCAGGTCTTTATTTTATATGAACCATCTGGTGTTTCCCTAAGAAAGTCGTGATTTAAATCAACCCATAAACCACTTGGATACACTTTCATTTCCATTCTGCTTTGGAATAAATTAATTGCAACTTCTTCTTCGGCTATTCTATATTCTGTTACTTTAGAATATAATATATTAGATTTTAAACATGATTTAACAATCCCGTGACATGGTGTATGAGGTTTTCTCTTTATAGCACTTCCAAAAGTTGATGCTGTTAATCGAAATCTTCTTTCCAATTTGTAATACGCATTTACAAATTGACCTATAGTTCTTCAATTCTATCCCTTTTCTCAGGAGCAATCTAAGTATATAAAATTATTTTCATATACCAAAGGAATATGTTGTCCTATTTTATAACAGTCTCCACGTGTAATGATCAGTTATATGGCACATTGTGCTACATGTTGAAACTAAAAGTTACACATAGAAATCAGTTAGCCTTTGTCCCTACAAATGTGTGTAGACCATTTAATACTTACTTGCAGACTTTGTAATAAGTAATTTGTTTCCCTCAATGCTATATTCAGCTCTTCTGGAGGTTGCTCTGTATTTGGACCATAATCAGTATTGAGCTTCTTTTCCTTTTTGTTTCCATTTGCAAGTTTGGAGTTTCAGTAACAGAAAAGCTTCGAAGTTTGAGTAGCAGAAAAAAGTCGTCTGCTTGTTTTACTTTTAGATTCATTTGGAATCGAAAAATAAATCGTTTGAATTGTTTTCCTGGACTTCTTTCAGTTATTCTGTTCCATGGACTAGAATACCTGTGGAAAGTTTTATTATGTCTTAATCCTAATAAGTATACACGATTTTCGTATAAACTTTTTTTGTACAAGATTTAATCTGTTCCCCATATTGGAACGAGCTACGATATCTATTAGACACTCTGCTCGATTATTATTTTCATTTTCAAGAAGAATGTGTGCTTTTCTAGTTAATAAATTTAATGCTCTTGCAATATGTTTCTAATACATGAAGTATGTGTCACTTAAAATTTAATAAAATATCTTTTATATATCGTAGAATTCAACTGTAAAATTTTACTTTCTGTTTAACTTCTAACCTTGTTGCAAATTCCTTTCTTGCACTGTGTATGATCACCAAATACATGCAGTAAACCATTTTCTAAATCTTTTCTGAAAAGAGAAAAGTTTTTGTCTGCTTTTGCGTGTTCATAAATCAAAGACTGCCCTTTCTGTTAATTTCTCAACTAAATTTGCTGTTAATAGTTTTGTTCTTTCACAGTTTATATGCATATTTTTCTTTTTTGCACGTAAATGCTTTCTATAATGTTTTAGAGCATGGTTAGTACATTCTATTTTTTGTACCTCTTGGCCATACGTAGCTTTCTGTTTTATTTTAGCATATACACTTGAATCTCCATCTCCAATAAATGTTTCAAGCTTTACCCCGTACATTTATTGACTGAAATTGAACCCTCCTACCACCATGCCAGATTCCATAGCCTTAGCTGATTCAGGCTAAATTTTATAACATTTGTGTACTTTTGGTTATTGTTTTTTATGTTCTCCACGAGCAGATATACTACAAAACTGATTCCTTACACCTATGTACAATATCTTCCCTGTATGACGTTCAATAATACCCACCATCCCTGATAAAGAGTTATAGTTCTTTCCATACGGCCTTTTGCTCCACGACCAATCAGAATATGCGGTTATCAAAGGTGTCTTGTCTGCAGAAAATTGTTCCTGTGAAATTGCAAATTGTTTTTCTTTTATGCCAGCAGCTTCCATACAGCGCCACATTGCCAACTTCTATTCTACGCTTATTTTTCCTCTAGTGAGTAAAACATAGTTTTCAAAATCACTGGAACATCCATACAACTAAACTGTTATTCCATATGTCCTTAAGTACTCCCTGTTGCCATGGTTCCCCACACAGCGCCAGTACTAATGACAGAAAAGTTTTAGGATTTTCCGTTTTGATTTCAAGAGTTTGAAAACACTAATTACATTGCAAAGGTATTGCACTTATAAAACCCTTTCCATTCCAAATTTCGTATCTTATATAAATCTTTCCAGGTGTACAAATTGGGCTGTGTTGCAGTTGCAAAACCTGGTCAATAACATAACCCAACTCTACAATGCGGTTCCCAGTAATAACTGAAGATTTTGAATACTTTTCCGTTGTTAATCGATAATTTCTAATCCTCTAACACAAGAACAAAGCTAAGATATTCATAGATATTTACATAGCTACTACCGTTCACACTCATCAAATGGAACAATAACATATTCTTTATCTTTTATGGAAGGATGGGGTATGTATTTTTTGAAACATAAATTGGGATTTACAGCTAGCTCTGGACTGTGGTCTTTTAAAATATCCAATTGTTTTGGTTCCTCACTTTGTGGAAACTGATTAGCAAATGAGTCATTCCTAAAAACTAAAAATGTTGTAATTCGGTTTCAATAACGTTTTACTAGAAAATCGTATAAATTAGAATTCACACTTTCTCCTTCCTTTTGATTATTCCATTGATCAAATTTGTGTTGGTCCTCATCAAAAATGCCAAATAGATGTGGTGAATTATCGCTGATAAAATTATCAATCCTAAAATAGCAAAAACTGTAGTATATCTTGAAATTGTTTATAAGAAAGCTATGCTTTATAGACCAACGTAGCTTTGCTGCCTTTGACTTTTGTTCTGCTTGCTCTTATTTATGTTGGGGTATGTGCTTCTAATGCCCATTGTATTCTATAAACTACGAACCCTTTAATATAAAAAAGCGCTTCTATATCATTATATTTAATTCGGCCTGTAGCCGATAAATTATATAAATAATGATTATGTTTTAATTAAGTTATCATTTTGCGATTAAGCAATTATTTTTAATCGGATTTAAAAATCATACTTTTCCAACTCTTATTAGCGTAACGTCATTTTTAGGTAAACGTACCATAAGTATCTAAACAATCTGTTATTTTAGTATTAAATGATATCTTTTGATTACGTTTAGGTTAAAAATATAACCGATAGACTTAAATTTACTGAATATATTACATTATATTTAATGTACATTGTCACAAGACGAAATGGCAATAACGCATGTGGCAGAAACACCAGTGTTTTAGCGACGGCCGGCAAAGCTACAGTGGAGCGAGGCGTGGTTCTCTTATAC
>JAHWXV010616556.1:0-12123 GCA_024586415.1 Phrixothrix hirtus | reverse complement strand
CGCCTTGATGATTGGATAAAAGCTTGATACAGCTGTTGTCATTCCACATTACGGCAAACACTTCATTTATTTCATCAAACTTATAGTCAAAAACACCCCTGTCTTCTTTATTCATTTGCCCATTTGATTTTATTGGACAGCCATTAATTCTATTAGAATGAACAGTTCCACTTGCCCTTATGCCCATAATTTATAATTTTGCCATTATTTCCAAATTTGTAAAAAAATTTCTGGTAGCAATTCCACTATATCTATAGTTTTACAGTCATCTATATCTTTAAAAAAACCGTCATCTTCAAATAGAGATTCAATATCCTGCACGGTATAGCATTTTATTAGTAACATTGTAGTGTAGTTAGAGGAAAATCTATAAAATAATATAATGCACGATCATAACCTAAAAATGGCTGTAACGACTATGGTACTCAAATGTGGACCATTGTAAATACAGAAATAACTATTTAAATATTTATTAATACTTACATATTTATATTTATAGATCTTTTAAATAAACCAAAATAAATAATTAGGTGGAATAATAACTGCTTTGCCAAGAATATAATGTAATTTTTTATATTTTAAGACAGACGTAACAAAATCAACTCTCAAAACACGTACAAGCAACTTTGAGGTAAAATTATTTATAGAGCATGCGCTAAACTTGTTGTATGTTGGTATTACAGAATTCCCCATATAAATGTTGTTAATATAATAGCAATAAAACTAAAGATAATGTTATTTTAATAATAATAACGAATTTAAAGTGGCTGGTCCCCAAATGGGGACTATGACAGCTAATGGGTAAAGTGCATAATAAATACAAATACGCAATTGACTTCAAACAGTCTGGAAATAATTCGCATACTAGATTTTAGGGCAAAACTGCTCGGGTCTAATGTGAAGAATTGTTCTGACTTGAATATAGAAACATCAACTTAGACTGTACTATAACAACAGGATCGTACAGAAAGGGTGAAAGTTAAAAAAACTCAGTGAAAAACATGTCAGTACCTCCCAATTTTAGATTAAATAATATTCCCGCTAATCCAACACTTGTAGAAGTAAATACAAATCTTATAAGTAACATCACAATAAATTAAGCCAGGTGAATGTATAGATTTAGGCACAGAAAATTGTCAGTACGGAGGAAAGTAGAAGTAGAAAATGGACTTAAAATGTAATAATTATTATGCCAAAAGAAGCAATTCAATCACTTGTTTTTTACCTTTCGGTGGAGAAACGACACCACCAACACCAACAACTGTTGTATTATCCTTGTTATCTCCAACCACGTCATTGGATTTTAATCAAATATATGAAAAACAATTTACCTGCAAAGTAAAAGATGATTTACTGAAACATAATCTTTAAAATTAATTTGTATAAAAGTAAAAAAACGCATTCTAAAATGTTCTAGAATCGTACAGACACAAACACACATCGTATAACAGGGCAACACAACTTACAACTCTTGATAATTGCATATTTTCGACGAGCCTATGAGCAAAGAGGAAACACAGGAGTTAATAATGAGATAATCGCAAGCATCAGAGAGCTAGACGAAGCAGCATACATAAAGATGTCCGAAACAAATCATTTTATGAAAAACATAATATAAACACTGAATCATATTTACCAGATGATCATGTTTGTAATAAACATTAACAAGTTTGGATTTTTGGATATCAAACTCGTGAATAAGGGAAGACTTGCAATAAAAGGCGAGCGCAAAATAGGTTTTAAGTTAAGAAGTAATGGAAACTTTTATTATTCAAAATACAACATTAACCAATATCTCAACGCCTGTTTAGGACTCGGGTGCTGTTATAAACATTCATCTAGCAGAGACACTATAAAAGTCAATACTTGAATCACTTAGAGAATCGTGTTAGGACTGTTTTCTTAGCACGGTATTAGCTAACTAAACGATAGTATTACAAGGTATATTGAAGCTTGCCGCAAAGACAATACATAATATACGAATGAAACGAGCCAAAATAAGGACTTAGATAACTTTTCTCAAATTCAAACATATATAAACTTGAAAACGCAAGAATCATGAGATACAATTGTGCAATATATTAAGAAGCTTCATTCTTCCAAAGTAATTTCCGTCAGTAGAACGAAATCATTATATTCTTCTTCATATTGTGAAATAATGAATCAGACTTTGGAATATATCGATAACATTCATCCTTCCAATCTAACAAAACTATTACCAAAGTATCCTGCATCTAAACAATAAAACATGAATGTTACACAACTCCCGACTAATCATGCATAAACATTAAATTGTGAAAGAGTTGCATAAACTTGTCAGGAATAATTTACCTCGGAAGTGTACAATAATTAAGGATTATGATGACCTTTGACAGACGGACTTGGCAGAATGTTTATCTTACTCTACAAAGTACGAAGGTTTTAAGTGCGTTTTATTTGTGGTAGGTGCTTTTTCTAAGTTTTTGTGAACTCGGGTTTTAAAATCTAAAGATTCAATAGAAATAACCAAAGTCACTCAATCTATTCTTAAGGACAGTAGTATTAACAACGATAAACATTGAAAATTTCAATTTCTAAGTATTCAAAGTACAGCACAAATAAGGTAGTCATTGAAGTGTAAACAATTCGAACGATAAAACACAATTTGTATATGAAATTCGACATAAATCGTAAGTTTGAATGGATACATATTTTACCAGAAGTAATTCACGCATGTAATGAACGAAATCATAGGACAATTAGACACACGCCTATAAGTGTAACGTCTGATAAAAATTTATATCACGTTTACAACAAAAATATTAAAACGTTCAACAAACATTCTCATATTAAAATCGGAGATGTGATTCGAATATTTCAAATTTAAAGGAACTTTTGATCACTAGATTACGCTTAACTGATCCCTAAACTTTTTCGTGCATCAAGGTTTCGAATAAGTAAACTTGTTGCGTACAAACTGGTGAACATGTGTTTAAGTGTCAAAAGGCAAAGTATCCCTTGATGGAAAAAATTCTATAAGACGTCGGCCGCAAGATTAAACGATACTGTTTAAATGGACCGGCTTTAAGAAAGCCACTTGAGAACATGAAGAAAAGTTTTGGCTTAATAATTTAGATTATTATTGGTATATGTAATAGTAACAGCAACAGCAATAATAATAATAATATATAAAATAAAATAAAATAAAATAGATACATACGCTTCTGCTTAGATGTAATGCTTCTACGTTGCAAATATTTTAGCCATTTGTAGTTACTACAACCAACATACGTTAGTTAGCTAAAGTCGTATTTTTTTAAACTGACAATTTTCGGATTAAAAACTCTTATTTCTAACAATCACTAAATTGTGTTTAATAGTATTTTGTTTAGTAATTATTTATCGCACTTAAATTTGTGACAACTAGAGATGTATTCAGTAATAATCACATAAAATTAGTTCCTTCGTTTTATTGGATAAACTGTAAATACTGATTAGTAAAATGGCATTTATAATTTTAAATTACTGCAGTTGTTTCCATGTTACTGAACGGTACGTATTATAATTAGACTTATAGTTTTTTGTGTTATGACCAGTATGAGAAACAATGGCTCAAACTCAAATTATTTGCATAAAGAAGGTCGTCAACTTTTATTAAGGGTGATTTCATATCTTGAAAAAGAGAAGTCCAACGGAGCTCCATTGCATTGAACCATGGCTGTACGAGAGCGAACTTCAGACGCTCTCCAATTGTCTTTATCAACCGTTGAGTGGATTCTTCGTTTAAAATCAAGTAACAGTAGTTTGAAAACGGTACCAAAAAAACGAAATCGTCCAGCGACTAAGCATTTACATAAGGCGTTTTAAATAATCTAGAACACTTGTAAATATTTTTATCTATTTGTGTGGCGAAATGAGCTCATTACAGAACCCATTTGAGTTTTAATGGTCTTCTTTTTAGCATGGAATATATTATTTTAAAACGTCGATAATATTATTTTACGTCAAAATTAAATTTGAAATTGACAAAACGTTCATATTCAAATGTCAAAATTTGAGTGTTACGTACCAACTATCACAAAATGTCCTACATGTTAACAAAGTGCGTTTTTTTCCTAAATTTTGAGCAAATACATATAATAGTATAAAAAATTAGTTCATAAATCGTTTTGTCATACACCTCTAAAAGGTTTATTTTCTAAACTTGAGCACGTGTGATATAAACATGTCTTATAAAACATGTTTTTTAATATACTATTCCAAAACTCTAATGTTTATAAAGGTTTAACAAACAACTAAAATGTACAATAACAATATGTTTCCCAAGATATTGAGATGTATACCTTGGTAAATATTTGTAGCACTTTAAATATTAATTTTCTCTCATATATTTGAATGTTTTATAAAATAGTATATATGTATATTCAAGAAAGTCGTTTAAATAAACGCAAATGCATACATATACAAGTATACATACGTACTACATATGTTATTAGATATATCTTATACATATAACGTTTATACGATCTATAATTCTATGAATTAATTAATTTATATTTATAAAATATAAAATATTTGTACTTCTATGTGGCGCATCCTGACAATCATATCCGAAGACTCGAGAGAGGCTTGAACCCCTAGTGACAGAATCTTTACAGGTAGATTCTAAAGTAACTTCCATCTAAAATTTTATTTCGTACACACATATGATAAATTCAATCTTTCAACCTTATTATTATTTTACATATGTTAAGTATTTTAATATTATTTCCTTGTTCGACGTGGTAAATCATTTAATTGCATGAATAAATTAGAAATACGCATGAATGAATTAAAATTCTATATAGACTAAACCTGTTAACAAGTTACCAGTTATAATAGATTATGCGCGCAAATGATTCCAAACCATTCCGCTCGCCCCCAATCGTCACGGCAGCCAACATCCCCTACCTAATTAATTCGCCAATTCAATCGTGAATTAAATTACATTCAATAATTAATTCAATCAATCGAAGTCCATTAGCGGAGGAAGAATGATAATTACGGCGGCCGCCCGGAAACTAGTACCCGTTTGGGAATTAAAAAATAACTATTAAATATTAAAAACATTAAACGTTTTATTTGTAAAGTACATTTCTTAAACTACTTATCTACATAGTTACCGTGCAAATTTAAGCAATTTTCATAACGTGTGATGAGTTTTTGTATCCCGTCTTCATAGTCTTTCACCGCTAGTCCATTGAAATAATTAGTCACACCGTTCACTTCTTCAGTACTTTGAAATTTCGTTCCTGCCAAAAAGTCGTTGAATTTTGTAAAGTAGTGAAAATCTGAAGGCGCTAGGTCCAAGCTATAGGGTGGATGGTTGAAAGTTCATCACTTTAATCGTTGGATAAATTGTTTTTCGGGATGCATGAGGCCTGATGTTGTAGTAGAAAAGAATAGCACAGCTAGACAACATACCTCGCCGTCAATTTGACTGTGAATGTCACATGATCGCCCTAACTTAACAAGTGGCGGCATGATCTATTTTCTTGAACATTATAAACACTGAGAGAAACAACACAGTTAGCGACACAAAACTTCGCACACAGACAGCAGACATATAACTGGAAGCGTTATACCTTGACCGGCATTCCATACGATGAGAATGGGCACTAGTCTTCGGACGACCCTTGTACATGTAATCAACAAAAGCAAAACCGCGAATTTAACGCGATTTAATTGCGACGCAATTAAAATTACGAATAAATTAGAAGTATATAATTCAAACCAATCAAATGCACTCCACGAATAAATTAGAATTCAAATCAGCGAAATTATCCAATTTAATTCCGACGCGAATAAATTAGTATTCGATACTATAATACAATAAACGCACGCACTCAAGATTTAATTCGTAATTTAATTCCACAAATAAATTAGGATTCTGTAACACAAATACCAAAAACGAGGTACACAAAATAGGGTACATATGAAACCACCAAAAATAGGACACGCATTAAGCCACTTATACACGTATGTACCCTTTTATAACTACTGTTTCATTATATAATATTTAATGTTTTGTAATTATTACATTAACATTAAGAATACGTAATCACGTAGTTAAACATCATTTAAAACACATTCACTTTCTCATATACAAAATATTAAATAATACATATTTACAATGAATATTATACGTGTTAAAATAGGTAAATTACTAATGAGGAAGCCTCTATACCCGTCGATATCGTAATTCCAATACAGCTCCCTTAAAAACAAAATTAAATGCAGTTTTCGGAATATTATTCAGAAAAAAAAACAGAATTTGGGACAGCTATTATTTTCCTTTAAATATTTATACTTATTTTGAGAGGCAAAAAAGTTAAATTTTATGTTCTCAAGATTTGTCCCAAATTAAGGAATGTACTTAGGGATATTTAGTGAAATGTCAGCCCTACATGACCAAAAATAGGAGAGCAGCTTGAAAAACAACGAAATGTAACTTTTATATCCCGAAAACTGTTCGATCTGATTGGGAAATCGCTGTAGTGATTGCTACGCATAGGCGGACGCGTGTCGATTTATAATATACAACACATACGTAATTTAACTTTGTGTTTTAATTTCAAGTATGATTTGTGACTGTTTGGTGTATTGTTTGCAAACAGTACTACAATGAATAATATATTTAAACTAAATTAACTTAAAAATGGAAGTATTAAGATATATTTTAATAGTGTTTCTTTTAATTATTTTAAATAATTTTTGGTAGTATTCCTTGCGTAAAACAGGTCAATTTTTTTGTAGAATGTTATTTATTTAATAAATGTACACATATATGCAACATAACTACTTGTAATATCAATATTTTGTAAATATATGTAAATATGTAATAAAGGTAAATAAAACTTTAATTACTAACAAACAAATACTTTAAATGCCTAATTGCATGACGAGTCATTGTTAGAAATAAATAGATGCACACGAACAAAAAGAAATATGTAGCTAATACAAAGCTTACTTGAAATTATTCGTTCTTTATTTATTAAAACGTGATCAAATTTTATAGCAATTTTTAATTTTACAAAAGTTGTATAATTAAAATAATTTTTCAATTCAAGTGTAATAAAATAGTATATTGCATAACAAGGAACTAAAGTACCTCTTTTAATCCCAAGGGAGAAATAATCTCTCGAGAGATTAAAAAGCACTTCAGTCCTGAGATATATACACTAGTTTTTCCACTTCCGAAAAATTTGAAATCAAAAGGGTCGAAGAAATCAAAATTACATGATCTTGATATTGTGAATTTCAAGCCGAATAAGATAATCTGTAGGTACGAGCTGATATCACTACAAAGTAAGCAATTACAAGGACAATCAAAATATAAGCAAGTTGGCGGAAAAAGTAATTGAAATAAAATGGAATTGGTAAATATTTGTGACACATAAGTGTGTCAGCAAACCTCATTTAAAAAATTTGAGGATAGATATTACCCGAAAATCAAACAAAATAATATGTTAAACGTTGGTCCAAAAACACACAATGGCGCTACAGTCTTTGAAGATTAATAATAAATCTTTTCAAAGACGTCAATGCCATGTTTACGTCATTCATTTAATATTACTACATAAAAATAGTTAATAATGTAAATGTACTATTGAAAATAAGAAAATTATAACATAACCTCTAAATTGAATGGATAAGTTGTATTTATACGTTTTTAGGCATACATATACTGACTTACATAAAAATCGCAATACATGGAAGTTGTTGATCAATTTTAAAGAAAATTTCACAAAATACATACTGTGATGAAACAAAGTAATGATTAAAATTTGAATAAAATCTATCTAACGGTTGTTGTTGTTTTTTTTTAATTTATTTGTTTTCATGTAATAACAATTAATTTTATGAAATAAATTAATCGGTCGGTAAATTTTGTGAATTTCTTGATAACTATTGCCTTCTGAACATTTAAGAATGCCAAGAGTTCATTAACGTAGAAATTATGGGCTATTAAATGATTTTGTCATTGCCGTATTATTGGCACGAAAGAAGTTGGACATTCGCTTTGAGATATTGCTAGCTGTGTATATTTTCTTGCTGCAACGGTGGTGAGATGTTGGTCTAGATGGTTCGAAGACGGGGTTTAATGACGTTGCCTTGGATCAGGACGCCTCGGGGACTAAAAATCGTGAAAAATGTCGTTTAAGACTTTTGTCCACAAGAAACAAATTTTCCATAACTCGGTCAATTGCAATAGACTGGATGGGAAGTGTAGGCCGCAGAATATCAATTTCATCTGTCTGTCGCCGGATAAAACCTTATGGACTGTATTCGTATCGTCTATTTTTGTATTTTCCTCTGACTTCACTTCACTGTGACCGCAGACTGGAATGATTAACGAAAGAGAGAATTGGCCACAAGAATGGAATCAAATTATGTTCAGTAACGAGTGTCAATTTTGTTTATGAAGAATGCAAAAATTTAATATTTTTGTGCAACGCAACACAGCCCTCAGCTATGAATGATGATGGGATGCAGTATGTTATAGTAACAGATCATCCTTGGTCTTCATTGACGGAAATTTAAACACAACCGGTTACATCGCCAATGTGCTGGAGCCTATTGCACTACCATATCTTTGGGGGTGGGAAAATCCCGTTTCTAATAAAATAATGTGCGTCCACATACGGCATGGGATACAACACGCTTTAGAAGGAAACTAACATTGTCGTCCTTCCATGACCTTCTCGATTGCTTGATTGGTCACCCATTCAGTATGTATGGGATACGATCGGTAGGCGGCTGAATAAGTATTTAAACCTCCAGACGACTTTCACCATCTTCAGCTGCGGATTCAAAAAGCTTAGAATGATATTGATATTTATCACTTGATTAACAGCATCTCACACCGTTTAAATGAATGCATAGTAAATCGTGGCGGAGAAACGTATTATTGAAAATACTCTTTTATTTCTGTTGTTTTGTTTTTAAATTTTAGTCATTTGTTAGTGATAAATTACATAGTTTGTAAACCTTTAAATAAAATCCCTCAACTATTTCTAGTTGTTGCGTTTTTTATGGAAGATATGATATGTTTATAGCAACTATGTTGCTCAATTCGGTAAGTACTGGAAGCTCAGTTTATCTAATAGTTATCATGTTGCCTCTGAACCCAAAGATTGTGAGATTAAGCCTAAACAGAGTTGCTAAATGTTTCAGTCGAAACATTTAAAAAACATGCCTGCTACTCGGATAAAGAAATAAATTCGTAAACCCTGTGTTAATTTGATGTTTGGCACGTTAAACTTTTCTACTCAGAAGGAACTCCTTCAAGATCGACAAAATTATAATAAATGGCGAAGAGACTACGATAGAATTACCGCGACAACGTTGAGCATTATTTCTCTATAATAATTTTGGGCCGCGACTTGCACGTTAGTTTGACGGGTTCCATAAGAAATAATACTCTACATTTTTACAGAGTTTCTGTCGCCAGTCTGTCACTGGTTTAAAACGTAAACAATCTGACGGATTCGTGCGACAGTTTAATAGTACGCCTCTAAAAGATGACGGATGTCGTCACTATGCTCGTATAAGTTTGAATGACAGTTAAAATGCATATATAAAGATAAATAATGGTATTTTATAAATGTTTAGCCGCAGAACAGATAATCTAAGTATAGTTTCTGAAAGCAGATTATTGGTCAACATCAATTATGCTATAAAACAAATAAGTGCAATATCGAAACATACAAAGATTATAAACGAGCAAAGAAGGGGGTTAAAATCGAATACTTAATTTCGTTGTGAAATGTACAACATAGGAATAACAACAAATCTCATTGAAGAATGCGAGGGAACCAATATCATCGATGCTTTCGTTATTGGAACCCCGTACACTGGCATTCGTTTTTCCGCAGTAGAGAATAGATTCCTTTTTCTATATACCATTTATGACCCCTTCAATATATGAAAACCACAATTATAAAGTTACAAACCTAATACATAGTCTCCTGCAAAGCATAGAAGAAACTGGGAAAATGGAAGCTTGTTCAGTTCCAGAATTGAGAGAGGTAAATGCAAACGGCATTCCGTTGATTAATGTTGTTGCAGGTGGAGCTTGGGTAAAAAATACTATTCGACAAATTATGATGCTATCTTTGAAGTTGTAAGTATTCCTATTTACCACATGAATGGTAGTGATATTACCCTTGTTTTGTATTTTCACAAGATTTTTCCTTACTATCCATGTATTATTGCTGCAAGAACAAAAAACATTTTAATTATAGGTACAAGAAACAAAGATTGTACAATGTGCATGCGATCGGAGAGGAAGAATATCGCAATTCTTAGTCACAGGTGTTTTAAGAACTGTAATGGCACTTCAACTAGGATGGAGGTCGATATTTTTGAAGAGTGCTTCGAGAAAGGCATTGAAATGCATAGTGTCATATAACATCAATCAATTGGCGATGGCGACAGCATGTGACTACGAAGTTTCTTGAGGCACGTCCATACGCTAATCGTCTTGTTGAAATGATACAATGCAAAAACCACTTTCTGCGCATCTTCTCAAAAAATACGCGAAACCTGTGGTCAGTTATTGAATTATATGAAATTAACATAACAAAGTCCTAACTAAGAAATCTTGTGTTCCAACAAGAAAACGCAGTAATTCCAGAAATAAACCAGTTCCTCCTAGTCTACGAAAAATCGTCGAGAATAGTGCTCACAAGTGCAATATAGTGTTAATTGTGCCATTCGATATACAATTGATCAAAGTTGCTCTTTACAGGCGAAAGTTCAGAATTTATGTACGAGTATGAAAAATACCTGTTTGGCGAACGCAAAGATTGTCAGAAAATTGCATATTTCTTACGCTTCTCCAGCATGGAAGACCGTGGTCTACTAAATGACGTTCTGGTGTATTTTAATAAGTCGATTGCTAACACCCGCAGTCTTGTCGTGAATATGAACACGAATATAGTTGAACAATATAACGCCATAGTCTACAAATTTGTGAGCGGACAAACAATAAATTTTTCACTGAAAAAAATCACATGAAGCACATTGTGAGGCTGCTGAAATTTCCTTCAGCAGTGATAGAAAACATTACAATTTTATAAGTTCCACTATCACACAAAATTATTTCTACAAAATGGCACGCAACACTTATGGTTAAAAATAAAACTGCCACGATCCAAAAACGGAAACATGTTTGTATAAAAGTTCTTCTTTCTGAAAATGATTATGTTTCTGAAGCTAACGCTGATCAAGACTTTCCCAGCGAGGAATACAAAATAAAAAAGAACGAGTTCCTGCAATTGCTGAAGATAATAAACCAAGAGGTACAAGATATTGAAAAGCAAGCTCGGGGCCATGCTAAAAATTCACCGTGAAAATAAGAACGCCAACTTTACTTGACAGCATCTCATTTTAGCGAAATTTGTAAGTCGTTCAAAGTCTCATTCTGTGCAAAAAGAGCCAAAACTTTGCTTCTGGCAATAAAAGTATTTGAGAAAGTTTTTCAGCTAAAACTGCGTTGCATTTATAAAGCATCAGATTTGAATGCCATTAATAATTTATCACCAAGAAGGAAAGTATCTTGCATCCTCTGCAATGTACGCAAAACGCATTTTGTGTCTCGAGGCCAAAGTATATTTGGTGCTCTGGGATAATCTTTTGATTACGTTTACTTTTCTTATTTTTTGTTTTGATTTAATCAAAATTATCGAGCACTCAAATATCATTCCGCTTGCTATAATAGATAAATAGTAAATATCACCCCTACTGCCAAAAAAAAGAACGAACTAGCTCTGGCATTACAATAATAAAATGTTATGTTTTTTCTGATGCTTGATGAAAACGTTCCTTTTATTCGGACTAAGATTAACTTTCATAAATAATAATTAAATAAATTTTCAAATGGTTAAGTACGAGTACGGAAGTGCCGATTTTGTTATTGATCGGGAGCATTTCTTTCTTCGCTCTAGTTCTAATGGTCTAATTGATCTTGGTATGGTGGAAGATAAATGCTCAAAGTCAGCATTTAGTACAGATAGTACAGAAAGTACTAATTAAAAGAACCTAAAACAGTCGCCTTATATACTATATATATATATATATATATATATATATATATATGTA
>JAHWXV010616462.1:0-17127 GCA_024586415.1 Phrixothrix hirtus | reverse complement strand
TCTATATTTCAAATCTTTGTTTGCTTTTTTCCAGCGTATCCCTAAATCGTGGACGTGCTGGTGCAATTATACAGTGACTCTCCCTCCTCTAAGGAGCTAGCGGGTCATCAGAATCGTTGTAGAGCGTAACGCTGAAAGCGCATGTGACAACGTATTACGTCAGGATAGCTGCAATGGTTGAATTTTCAACCGATAGCCGTTTATACTGAAGAAAACTGTGTCAAACACGTACAGCTTGTAAAACTGTATATTAATCAACCAGCTGGTTTTTGGGAAAGCGCCATCTTTTCTAATTAATCAAAATTAAACTTGCCAGGAACAAAATTAAAACAAAAAATAATTCAAAACAAAAGTACATATATGTAAACATAAAACACAGCGGTGGTTCAATTCTCTTTCTGAATTTTTATGGATGCTAATGGGACAGGAAACTTAGAGCTAATTGATGACATTGTAATTAAAAAGAGATGTCTGCATTTTTAAAGCAAAGTGTAAAGCTTCCGTTGTAAAACTACAAGCCTCGAGTATATTATTTTGAGCAAAAAATAACCTGAAGCATACGTCACATATTGCTCAACAATGTCTCATGTATAACATTCTTAAATAATTCTACCTCGCGTATCGGATTAGAGGATCTATGGCGAAAGATACACTGCGAATCATTCTTCCAACCCATGTACTTGTAAATGTGGCAGTAAGTTATGATGTGACCACACTTTTATTATGAGGTAGCAGATGCTTCGCATTAAGGCGACAACGCCGTAGATATGGCATGCTTTTCCAATTTTCAGCGCCTGCAGTATCTTCTGCGCGTTTTAAATTCAGGAAGAATACTACTATGCATTTCTAGATCTTTCGTAATACAATGAGCCACCGTATATACTTCTGATACCTCAAAAAGGTTTATGTATTGTTAAGTGGTAATACCGAACCGCGCTTTATGGAAACCTAAGAAGGGTGCCATGATATCTTAAATAATAATTCTTTACTCTTGACTTCCACATTTTCCACTACGGCACTGTGTGTTCAGGTTGCTCTTGGTTCGAATTCCATCAATGTATGGAGTTAATCGATTCATGTGTAGCACTCTAGGTTTCGCTTTAGGTATGTTCCTGATTCGGTATAATACATCATTGTTCCTTATAACTTTATACAGTCCTTGTCAAAAGCATTATAGTTTGGGTAACAGACCTCGTTGTTACTAGGGTTGTTAGAATCATACCAGATCATTGCGATGAAATCTTCCATTTTTAGAGTACATTATGGTGGACCTTCATTAGATCACAAACAGTTGGATCTTATCGAGTACTCTCACATGTATAGTGTTCATCATCCACCAAAGGCTCACAACATACTCACTTACGGCATTCATCTCTTCTACAGGTCTACTAGTAAACATTAGAACATATGGTAGTCCCATATCACACCCAATCAACACTTTAGCCGTGGTTTCGCTTGGTGTCTCATGTACTGTCGATCGATGCGCCAATAGAAATAAATGTAAATATTAATCCTAATCTGGTTGATGATCTGAGACTGCTTTTGCCAAGTATTTCCCCATGGTATGGTTCATGTGCTCTGCCATTCCATCTGAATGCAGATAAAGAGTAGTAGCTCTGATTTTTTGGTATTATCAGCAGCGTCTGTTTCTCAGTTTCATATTCATTCTCTAGGGCTCTCTTCAGAAAACCATGCCGAATTTGATCCTGTTGGCCCCTGTATGCTTTAACAATACTGCTAAATTGTGCCATTTCTTCCCATCAAGGTCTTCAATCATGGTTCTTTGATTTCAGAAATTACTTCCAATTTACATCGTTTTCTCGATCTTGCCTCATCTTGTCAGGTCCCCAACAATTAATGTTAATAATGGTACGTTTGGGATATTCTTCAATGTTTTGATCTCAGCCGAGAACAATTTTTTACAGTCTTCAAGACAAGGTCTTTTTGACAAGGCATTATCATTATACTGTTTCCTTCCGGCACAACGTTCCTGATTGTCTGTATTATTAATGGGACTATTACTTAAGTCTGTGTAATTTTTCTCAAGTTGTCCACATTTTCAATATTGTAGTTTTCATCAAGTTAGTCTTTATGTCTTAAGTACTCATAAAATTGTTCCTTCCAGTACCTCAATGCGATTCTAGGTTTCTACCGCAGCACTTCCGCGAGTATATCCCTCAGATACTTGTTTGATCGCTTTAGATTCTAACGTATGAGCCAAGATAAGATCTTTCCGGTGGACTAGTCATAGGACCTGCTGTGGCTGTAAAGCTCTAACATCACCAATAAACTTTGTAACCCGGGTTTTTCGGGGGCTTTCAATATGCTAACATAACTAATCGTATAGTTCTGGCTCCCATTTTATGAAAGTTTTCACTAACTTTTAACTTTTGTTCCTTAATTGGACATAATAACTTGATGCAGGTGCTTGTCTCCGTAACGCATTTGTAATCTCGAAATCAGGTACTTCAAATTATTTTGTAGGTTGTCTGGCACAGTTTACAAAATATCTAAAGTATGAAGCCGATATCAACGCTGTTGCCTTTTTTCCATTTTGCGCTTGTTAAATTTAGTGACTGTCACATATTACTTACAATAGTTGGTCCATGCTGTTTTACCATCATACATGGACTCTTTCACTGTTTTTTGGGCATTCACTACTTGTTTTGTGTAATGCGTCGAGGGTATTTCGAACCGTACTTATTTGTCCATGGTCAGGTGAGCAACTTCTACTAAAGGTTATATTTCTTGGTTATCTCATTAACTTTTCTGTGATAGCTTCAATTTTTTCTAATAATTTATTTTGATTTGATTTAACTGGTAACATTTTTTCTGGTAACTTGCTTGTGATTTTTTCTTCTACTTTATTTAACTGGATTTTCATTTTGTAATTTATATGGGAACTGTAAATTCTAGAATATACGAGTAAAAGTTGAGAAAGGATGATTCATTTAAGCTGGTAATCTGATATAGGGTACGCCTCATCACAAAAATATACTGGATGATTTATAGCACAAGTTATTGCTAATTCTGTTACATAATTATTAATTTTGTTAGTTTTATTCTTCTAATATACTTTATTTATGATTGTGTACGTTCAATTTTGTGATTAACTGTACATATATATGTATCTGTAATTCAAATAATTGTTAATAGTCGCCGACCTAGATCGGTGTACTGGTTAGCATTTTTACTTCTATGTCCAGAGGTCTCGGGTTCGAACGAGATCGAGGTCGGTAAATTTTTGAGCGGAGAAAAATTTACATATACGCCTTCTTCTCGGACAAGCAAGTAAAATCGTAAGGTCCGTGTCATTTTGATGTTTGGTATATTAAAAACCCTTCATGGAACACCTCCAGATTCGGCAAAATTCTAGTAGGCATAGTGAAATGATTCTAGCAGTTGAAGCCAACAGTTTCAAGAAAATTGCACATCCAAAAGGCTCAGCTACAAAACAAAATGAAAATAAAGGAATTTTTAATAGTTACACTGCATTTTCTAGAATGCACTTGTTTGAAGTACAGTCAATTCTAAAGTTGTTTTATTAATTAACATCTTTAACGGTATTTTGAAATACACAAGGTGCATGTTGCCATTTAAAAAAGTTCGGGCGTTAAGAAGTGGGAGGTTGACAGCATACGTCTGCAGATTTAATAAAACGACGTAAAAGTGAAAAAACCATCTGGCGTATCTTTACATTTGTCAACAAATCAAACATTAGAGTAATGTGAATTTTATTCCAAATTTTAGGCCAACTCTGTATATAATAGGCATATTTGAAATAAATGAATCTGCGATCTTGTATTAATTATTTATGGCAGTTATAATAAATACCGACTTGGTGGAATTTTATACATACAACAGACGTACGTGTTTTGATACTCGTAACCTTAAGCTATTTCAAATTTTTTATTGTAATTTTTAATATTAGAAGTATTTGGCCTGGCCTTGATTAAGAAATGGTTTATTTTAAGTAATTATTTTATTTTCATAGTTTATACACTTAAAGACAAAAGTGTACATACACCACAGCAATAACTCAATTATTTTACAATTACTAGAGGAAAATAAATAGTTCAAAAGTAAAAGACATATATTTATTTATAAATGAAAATAAATTCCAATTCAAATGTAGCAAAAAAGAGTTTAAAAAAATTTTCTATAACTAATAATAAATGTTATCTTTCGTTATCATTAAAAACTAGCTAACAAAAGTTTACATACACCTAATTAAAATACAACAGTAACATTATTTATGTAAACAATTTTCAATTTTTTAGAATGACGTTGTATTTTATTTATCTGTTACAACAGCCTGCATTACGTTGGGCATGGGTTCAACCAATTTAGTGGTAACTTCTTCACCAATCATCCCCCAGATATCCACAATTGCACTTTTAAGTTCCGTTTTATTTGAAATATTTCTTTTTTGTAACCTACGAGACATTTCATCTCATAAATGTCAATGGGATTCATGTCAGGGGATTGAGGTGGGGTATTTAATTGTTTTGGAACATGATATAATAACCATTCCTTAACTATACGCGATGTATGTTTTGGCTCATTATCTTATTGAAATATAAAAGACCACGTAAGCCCAATTTGTTAACACTTGGCATTAAATTAGATTTTAAGGTATCCAAGTAACAATACCTATCTATAATGGTATCTATAAATACCAAGTTTCCCACCCCAACAGCCGACATACAACCCCATACTAATATGTTTCCACCACCGTGTTTAACGGTACCCACAAGATTTTGCTTTTTAAAGGCGGTGTTTGGCTGCCCTCAAATTTTTATGGGCTAGTCATTGTGAAATATATTAAATTTGGTTTCATCGCAAAAATTACTTTTGACCAAAATTCTTTATCATGAGATAAATGCGATTTTGCAAAAGCTAATCGTTTGTTCCGATTAATTGCATTAATATATGGCTTCCCTTCTGGTCCTACGATTATTAAATCCGTGCCTTTTTAAAACTCTTCGTACATTACCCAGACTACATACCTTTCTGGTTTCTGCCAACAATTCAACAGTTATCTGAGGAGCACTTATGCTTGAATTTTCTTTCACTTTCTTTACAATGACCTTCTATTCTCGTGCAGTAAATATTCTTGGTCGCCCTTACGACATTTCAATGTTATTAATCCGGTGTTTTAATAATTTTTTAGAATAATCTGAAATTTACAATTTTAGAAATTTTCCGTAACGCACCAATACCTGTCTGAAATGTCGATAGAGAGAAACATTGCCATCAGCATCTATTCTAAAACCCGAGACGGAGCTTCGTACTCTATTTGAGCTTCTTACAATCAATCAACAAGTTTTTAATTACATATTTAGGTAATTTTATGTCGAATATTTCACAGAATGTAACTTTAATTAAAAATGTAGCCTCTTAAGCTATTAATATTAGACGATCATCTTATTTATTTAATTGTTCCCATCTTATCGCTTATTGTGTCATGCTACAGTCGATTCAAGAAAATTTCCGTTGTGCGTCAAACATTAACATGCAGTGGCAACATTGACAACAAGTGCAAGTGATTTTTGACATTGATGTGTAATAATTTAAAAATAATTATGTCAAGCCAAGTAATCTTAACAGTAAAATATAACATACGTTTGACACCATCGCTCTTTAGTACCAATATTTAGAACGAAAAAATGACTTCTAATTGGAATACTGGAATATATGTGATGTTGGTACTGCTATTTATTGCGTTTATAATGTGCAACAGGATTTGTTTTGTATTAAATGTACAAATTTTTTTTATATCTATAGTGATTTTACCATTATAAACCATGAAGGTTTCTAAAATTATTTGTAATCTATTTAATGGGAAGTTGTTTATAAAACCTATTAGGCTAACAATAATGTATTTTTATTATCGAGGCATTATTATTACTATCTAATAGTTACACCAATACTAGAACTGTTAAAATAACTAGACCACTAGCACCGAGGTTAACCGGTAATGTCAAATTGATATCTCTTCGAGGTAATCGAAAAACTTTAAACGTACAAAAAAAACGTGCACTTTTGGACTACTATGAATATTAGCCCAATTACACAAATTTTTCTATTAAACTAGATAAAAATCTTACATTGAATATAGATTAGAAAATAATAAATCCAAAGCCAATTGGAAAGAAATTAGACCCTTGGAGTTTATAGTAGTCCCAAAATTGATAAAACTGATAAAATTTCTACGCACCTAAAAGTTTCAATTCTGCCTTTTTAAGTTCTGGCAATTCAGCTGCAGATATGGTGCTACTAAATAAAATTTTGATAGCTAAATTCATAAATAAATTCAGTTTTTCGCACATTGTTTATGGAGATATTATTGAGATTATTTCTAAAATAAAAACTTTAACTGTTGTCAATAATTATTAGTATGGGTATGTTGAGATTGCGTTATCTTTTCTTAGTTGCAGTTGCATGCATTACACATGTTATAAATTCTTGTTTAGATAATTATATCTTCCGGGAGGTATGGCAGTGTGCTAACACTCTGCCATTCCCGAAAATTGACCATCCTAGTTATTTTAAAGACATTCGCATGATCAGTGTATTTCTAGGGTTGTCTAAAGTTTTTGTAGGGATTATATTTGTTCAAATGAATCGCTACTTAAATGAGACAACTATACTTCCTGATAGACAATCTGATTTTAGAAAGGGACATACTTGTGCTACTAACCTGCCTTGTATCACGAATGACACCATATCCGCTATTGATAGTAATCCGCTAACAGTTGTTATACTATTGGGTTCTTCAAAAGCTTTGTATACTATTAATCATAATGTGTAGATTTCTCCATTGCGTTTCATTAACCTTGATCAAGACCTTATTTGCTGTAAGGGAAATTTATTTACAAAATAATAATGAAGAGCTTATCTCAAATCACACCAAGTGTGACTTACTTCCAGTTCTAGCTGGTGTACTACAATGCTCAATCCTTGGGTCTTTGTTGCATACTATATGTACACAACAGCAATTTATATGCATAATCGGAATATTCCAAATAGAATTTTTATGCTGATGACACACGGTTGATATTTAGTTTTGATCTTAAAGATATTGATGTTACTTTAAAATCAATCATTAGATGATTTGTAAAGTCACCAGGGGTTCATGATTTAAAGATTAATTCAAATAAAACGGTAGTTTTATTATTTGGTAAAAATAAAGTAAAAGAGCAGCACAAAAACATTATTATCATTAAAGTTAAAGACTATAATTTAAAAATTTGGGACTAACTGTTAACTCTAAGCTCAGAATCGGAACTGATATATCGGAAAGCACACAAATGTCATTTTAAACCTTAAATCAATATATATTCAAGGAACGTTATTAAATCGCAATATGGATGTTATGTGAAGCGTTAATTCTATCACAATTTAATTATTGTGATTCAGTGTGTGAGTCGAGCCTAAACAGTTTTGAGGTGAGACTAATACAAATAAGTCATAGTATTTGGTTAGTATCAGAAAATTTCAATTTGTATCTCATAAACTTTCAGATCTGAACTGAGTTAACATGCATAGCAGACGTGTTTTTCATGCCGCTCGCTTCTATTATGGTTTCATTACCACCATAACAACAATGTATCTCTACAATAAAATACAATTTTCTTCTAATGTTCATAATTCAATTATAAGAAATAGACAATTCACCGATCTAAATGTTTGTCACCTTCAAGATTTAAATATCGTCTCTGCTGCTTCTTAATGAGTTGACTATAATACAGAAACTATAAGATTATTGCTATATTTAATCTACCGTTAGATTTTTTTATTATTATTACCTTTTTGGCTGTTTGTGTTATGGTTTTATATAACGTTATTTTTGATTGGGATGTAAATATTACTTCTAATCGTTATAGTTCGTTTAACTTTAATATACTCTATACATATTGTAATAGCAGAGTAGAGTGAGAGAATGGGAAGCTAATTTTACTGAATCTGAACACCGTTCTCTTGGATATAAATGGAGCAGTTGATAGAAATACATATTGTTTTGTGATAATAATTTGCAAAGATCCATTTTATGTACAATAGAAATACTATTATTATGATTACTTTAAGAAATTTTTTTAAAACGTCTAATCCTTCGGGTGCATAGATGTGTTCTTTTTTACATTAGACTGAATACTATAATAAAATTTAAACGATTGTGGTTAGCAATTTAAGTTTAGACGAATATCAGAACATAATCCCTCAGGGACTCAAATGTAGCATTATTAAAATATGTATCCATAGAGACGGTAATGTATAGTCGGAAATTTATAAGAAGATGGATGAAAACAACACATATATCATTTTATTTCCTTATTTTTTTCAGTGGTACTGTATTTTACTTCATTTTGCCGAAGATATTTTGAGAACCACTGTAATTTTAAGACAAATATATTCACTATTCGACCTATTCGTATTAAATGTGACATAACAATTTTGTGCAATCCTGATTCCTATGGAGGTTATGCCCAGCTTCCACAATAAATAAAATAATCGTAAAAATGACACCAATTCATTGCAGAACATTCATCAATCTATTTCAAATATTAGTTCTATTTTTATGTGAAGACTAAAGTCGTTACTAGGATATATGTGAACAACTATAAGGGATCCAATCGTGTTTTAGTACAGCGTTAGGGCGGTAACGATAATTTTAAAATATGATAAACAGAGCGATTGATTAACAAATACACGGAATTTCGAAAAAAAATATTTAAATTGGCTTAAATTTTGACTCTTAATTTTTAGATTATATAGTGACTGAGCGTAGGGTTTGAACTTGTTGATTGGTACAATGGATTCAGCTAATTCAGCTGCGCAAAATAAGGCAAAGGTGGTGGTGTCGGCTGGTAAAGCCATGATTACTGATTCTAGAAATGCTTACGTAATCACTTTCATTTACTACCCTTAAAAAAGTGGTACAGTAGCAGGAAACCATTTACCGTTGTTGGACCAGCTGAATAAAAAACTCAAAAAAAATCGGCAACATTTCGCGAATAAAAAAGGTTTGTTTCACCACCATAAATACTCACACATGTCTCATATGCACGCGACTTCTGGCAATTTCTTGTTCCCAAACAGAAACTTGACTTTCTAGTAAGTCATCTACATGCAATGAGAAAGTAATTGGAGAAGTAGACTTTCATAAACCTTATAAGGCGTTAAAGCTTAATCTGTCGTTTGCATAAGTGTTCTAGTTGAAAATAAAATGCCGTTATACCGAAAAAACAACTGCCAATTTAATTTTTGCCAGGTTTATTGAACTACCCTCGTATACGGGTTATATGTCCTTGAGCTTGATAGTATATCTGTGATTCGAAGATGTTTGAGGTAGTAGGTCAAATTTAAAAAAAGCTTTTCGAACGATGGGGGTTACGTTTAACAGGTATGATTTCCTAAACATATTTTTATAAAATTTAAAATACAATAAAATTGTTGTAAGTTGTTAGTGAGAAACTAGAGTTGTTCAAAAAGTTAATAAATTTGAGAAATGTTATCTTAATAACCTGAATAGTTGGGGCAGTGGTTTCGTTACTAGAAGATACTCTTTCCTCTACTATCTTTATTTAAGAAATGATGTGATTATAAATGTATAAATGTTAAATGTTAGACAGCCTATATTATTAAGTTGCAGCATAACACATAAACCTTATTAATAAAAGAAAAATACTTGCAAATGTGAAATTCAGTATAGGCGATTAAATGATGTACTATAATACTCGTAAAAGTATTACATTAAAAGCAAGCGCGGCTAGGGTACAGAGCTTTGCTTACAAGCAAGGACTTAAACAACTAATTAATCAACCATTATAAAGTTTAAACTATTTCAGAGTTTTCAATTTGCAAACATGCATATAATTCAAAAATGTACTCGAAAAATCATATGTAGTTAATATATATAAGAATACAAGTAATAATTAACATAACAAATCTGTCATAATTGGCATTAGTCTAATATAACTTTAAATTAAGGTTAATTAATGATTTTCAAGATTTGCATAAGTGCATTCAAATTTGTTATAAAATTAATCGCTGAATCTGTAGCCAGTAGTAAATAATTTTATTCGCGATTATGGTTGGAGACAGTTAAACTCTCCTCAGCTCGGGTAGAAATCGATCTGCAACTATGACTAATATAAAGGCTTTACGATACTCTGACTCTAACTCGAGCTGTTAATGCACGGATGATAGATGTAGTTAAAATGAGTGGCGTTAATTTAAGAATTTTTATAGATTTTATTAATCTCTAAGAGCAAAAACGAATTGAGTGACACTTTACTAGAAGATGGATGTTTTACTTTTTACTTAAATATAATAATACAAAAGAACCTAGCCATCAGAATCCTTCGCATTGGTAGAGAATTGGGAAACGTTTAATCAAAACTTAATACGTGAAACCTTAGGATACACAAATGTAATCCTATATTTAAAACAATTTATCACGTCGGAAGTAATTTTTCTGTAGGTTTATTTAATATAAACATTAGCTAATTACAGATGTATACCATCTAGTAAAAGAAAAAGTCGTAGAAGAAATCTACACGATACCAATGTACTAGCCGTTAGTACAATATGTCTGTTGTTGTTTGTTTCGTGGTCTAGGTTTCACGAAATTAAATTTCGTTGATTTTTTTGGATTCAATGGCTACTATTATTTCGCCGTACCTACTAGGAGTTTGTCAAATCGGGAAAACTTCCGTCCGTATGAGGAGATTTAATATATCAAACATGATGTTGATATGGGACTTACAGCACTTCATATTAGCGAAAAATGTATGTTTTACACCTTTCTTCACTGAAAAATATACTCACCACGATCAGGTTTGAACAGTGTACCTTGAACATGGAGGAAAACATGCTATCCAATACATCAACCGAAGCGGTCAATAAATTAGTTGTTAATGTTTACTAAAATATAAATTAATTTTCAAACCTTGCTTTTCCCTTGTTGGGGAACTAAATTAAAATTCAAAGCCATCGTAATTATAATGATGCATTTTTTAATAATTTATTTGATTAAAATATTTTTTAACTTGATCCAGTGAGAATCTACCTTACCTAGGTTATTTTAACCTAAATATAATCTGTTTACGAACTAAAATATTAATTAATGTAGGGAAAATATTAACAACTGTATGAATCATAAATCAATCATAGAATTGATAACAACTTTTTATCTTTAATTTCTGATTAAGTTTAAAATAAAATTTGTAGTAAGCTACTGTTTTTCGTTATTCATTAGTGTTAAAGATTTATTTTATTAATACAGTTAAGACGGTTGCTAAGATTTTTAAAGGTTCAATAAAAAAATCTGCATATCCTTCATTTAAATGCACACATGCATTCCTACTTAAGAAGAATTTTTAATATTTGCTTTCTCAAGTTCAGAGTCACTGTCTTATTTATCAAGGTAATCGCAAAGCCTTGAAAAATTTATATTCATATAAAGCTTTGATTAAATAGTGGGAGGAAACTATGTTCAACGTTAATACCATTGCTTAGAATTGGTACGGTAGTTTTTTCTTTGTTTCTGTGGTTGAGGGTTCGGGATTAGGAATTTCCCTTGGCCCTCTTGGACTAGAACTATTATATAGAGTTCCATTGCCTGTAAGGACTTTCTTAACGTGCCGATCATCACATTGACACAGGACACACTATTCTACTTCTTTATCTGAGACGAAGGCATTTTTTAAAAGTTTTTCTCCGCCGAAAAATTTATTGACCTCGATCTGGTTTAAACCCGCTCCCTATAGTGTAGAACCAAACACTACACCAGTCGGGGCGGGATAGCAACATAAGTAGCCATTTTTTAAATCAACATTCAAGCTGTATTAGTTGGCATTTAATAGGAAATAAATGTATACGCTTAATATGAAACATTAATAGAAATATGTAGTTTATGCACGTTCTTAAACGCCAAAACACGAGAATATGGAGGTTTCAAAATATGAGAGTAGGCTAAAAACTAATGCACACGTGCTTGTAGAACGTGAACAAAAACAAATAGCAAGGTCAGGCAAAAAGTATATTAAAGTACAATTCTTAAGTTGCGAAATCATATATTTATTTTTCAACATAGTCATCGTTAAGGCCAACACATTTCTCCCACAGAAAAATTCTTCCGATTTTGATCGAATCCAGGACTTGACAACTGCCTTCGCCTCATCGTCCGAGGTGTAGTTACTACCCTTGAGGTCTCTCTTGAGTAGAGGAGAAAAATAAAAATCTTAAGGCGTAAGACCTGGGGAATAAGGAAGGTGTGGAATCGGTTCAAACTTCAGGTTTCTCTCAGAGCGAGGTGTGTGGACGAACGTTGTCATGTTGCAAGAGTATTTAAGCCAGGCTATGCCTAACACGACAAACTTGACGTTGGAGGTATTTTAGAGTCTGTATTTACTGAGAAAGAAATCAATCGCATAAACACGGTGAGCATCCCAAAATACAGTTAAAAGAAATTTTTTGCGGATGCGTGTGTTTTGAACCTTTTCGCCTAATGAGAAGACGGATGTTGATATAAATCGCACTGTCTTTTCCCTTCCGAGTCGTAATGATGGACTCATGACTCGTACCCGTCACAATATTCGGACTAAAGTCGTCTCTTTCATCACGGTAGCGATGCAAAAGTTGCTCGCAGCATTCCAATCGACGCTGTTTGTTCTCGTGTGTGAGTCCGCGTGGTACCCATTGTGCACAGACTTTACGGTATCCCAATTGTTCAATAATGAAGCCAACACGTTCCTTGGATATTTCTATATAGTTTACGATAAGCTTTTAAGTGATTCGCCGGTCATTTTGAATCAAATCGTCAATGAGTCTGTGACAGTGATCGAACGACCGCTGCGTGTTCCATCAATACCTATGACTTTTCAAGGCGCTCAACTATTAAATTTTTTACTCATCGATTTACTGTATAAATACCAATAGCGTCATCACCATAAACAGCCTTTAAATGACGCTAAATCTCAGTAGGAGACACTTTTTCAGCAATTGAAAATTCAATAACAGCGCGCTGTTTAACTCGCGTTGACATAGTACTAGAACACGTCTCCATACTTCGGCTTCTCTAAATATGTAGTTCTTCCATAGAGAAACTGTTGGTAAAGATGTATAAATTTCGAAGGAACGATATTGGAATGAATAAAAGCACCGATTTTTGAAAATGAAAAAAAATAGGTATACATTACTCAGATCAAGTTAACCGAAATAAAATAAATTATATGCTTTAAAAATATCACAACAGTTACGCTAAATTGTTTGGTATAGATGAGTTCTAAATTTCTTTGCAATAGTTATCTGTTCATAATGTATATATTGTTTACTAAATATGGTGGTTATCAACCTATTAAAGAAGATAGTTATGAGTTACCAGATGTCGCTGAAAATAAGGACGAGGGCAATGTTGTCAAAAAATGTATACATGTAATTAATTTCTGAGACATTTACAAACTCAGGAGATAAACGCATATACAGAAACCCTCTATGGTTCTAAGATACATCTTCAAGCATTCGAAGAAGTCAGTGAGGTTAATTCCGATAAAATAACTCGCACAAGTACAGGCTATCTAAACTAAAACAGCATTCGAAGCAATATAACCTAAGAATTTTAATTCTAGTTTGATGGACTTTTGGAGATGATTATGAATAGAAAATGCCCGTTGCATTTAACCGCTATATCAATATTGTTAATAATGTAAATGCAATTTATGTTTCAAATACGTAAGTAAACTGCTATCGACTTTAAAAATTTTATTTTTAAATGCTGTACCATTTTCAACCTAACTTTGCTCTTATAAAAATTAATATCAAATTTATAAAATCTAATTTCGCGTTAATGGAAACAAATTTCACATTGGTAATATCAATTTATGTCTAACGAAATTTATTTTCTGTTCTAAGAAAATAAACTTCATGCTCGTAAAATCAAATTTTAAGCGCATGAAAACTAATTTCAAACACAGATTTTATTTCATCATGTAGCAGGATTATGTATTGAGTATAACAGGTATGTTATTTACATAAAATGACACTTAAACCATTTATTATTATAGTGAATTATATGTTGTCATTATTACAACAATCTTTTTATTGTTTTAGGTGCAATTTAAAATAGTGCAAACGAACAACGGGACAAGTTTTATTACTATTGTTCTCATTATTACTGCAATGTTCTATTTTTCATTTGAAGTGCCTCAATTTTTTTAATCCTTTAATATCTACTCAAAGGAAATTCATAATAATAGGTTTCACTTTCAAATAATACGTTCATTAAAAAGTAATGTTAACATATTAGCCGGAGAAATTAGACATTTGGTTTAAAATAATTAGAGGAAAGCTGGAAATTATTTAAATGCTTTGTTTTATTACTAAATTGAATAACCAGAGTTTACCCCAATTTGTTAAGTCTGCGTTAGCGGCAATCTCCAAAAAATTGTCAAATGTTTGGACTTTGTTTAGTTTTTCGTAACTAACTAACAAAATACGTTTCCTATCAAAAAAATTACCCACCATAGATTGTAGAGCATTAAATTCTGCGTCGATTGAGTACCTTAACTTCAAAAATTGGTTGAAAAATGTGCTGAAAAACTGTTTCATTTCGAAAAACCTTATTTTTTTCAAGTGATGTCAAAATAATCGAATTTTCCTTAGTTCTGATAAAATACACTTCGTACAACAAAATTTACTTTACCTATTTGCATTTCAAAACGGGCTCATTTTGAAACCCACTTGAGTTTGATAACGGCATTCTCTTTAACACGAAATATATCACTTTAAAAGGTGAATAACATTAGTAATTACCCTTTTTAAACGTCAAAATCGAATGGAAAATTTGTAAAACTTTCATAATCAAATGTCAAAACCTCAATGTCACCAACTATATCTAAACTCCCTAAATCAAATAGATAAAACAGTATAAAAAACTCGTTTTATAAGACTTTTTATCACACTCGTTCATTAGAAAACTCGTCCGATAAAAACACGTTTTATGAAACTTGTTTCTTAACATACTATTTATATAATAACTGCAGAGCGTAAAATTCTGCGTACATTGGGTACCTATATTTTAGAAATTGATTGAAAACGTATGCTGTAGCTTTCAGTCAGTATCTAGCTCAGAAAGGTCAGAGTATGGAGCACTTGTGTAAATATAGAAGGACTATTGTGCGGTAAATATGAAAATAAGATATAATTGACGAAAAGTAAATATAGCGGAGCAGTTATACACTATTACATATCATTACAACAGTATTGCATATTGTTATAATATTATTACAATATTATGGAAGTTTATTATGTTAGCCCGTTTGGAAGTTGACATCATAGTCTTCGTCCTCAGCGTCCTCTCCTAAAAATTCATCTTCAGCTCATCATCATCGGGCTCATCCACTTCAACGTTTACTTCATCATCATTAGTACATTCTTAAAAATTACTTCAGCTTCTAGCATTAATTTTCAATCAATTTCTAAAGGATAGGAATCCAATGGGCGCAGAATTTTACGCTACACAATTTAGGTAAAAGTAAATTTCTTTTTGTAGGAAATGTATTTCGCAAATTATATACGAAAACTAAAGAAAGTTTGAATATTTTAACACCACTCGAAAAAAATAAGGTTCTTCGGAATAGCTTTTCAACACTTTTTTCCAAACGGTTTTTGAAGCTAGAATTTAAAGCTTTATAACTTATCAACAGTAATTTTTTGTAGGGCGCGCATTTGGCGAGTTATTTATGAAAAACTGACATAAGTCCAAAAATTTGGCAGTTTTTGGATTTTGCAGGTAACGCAGGCATACGAAATTGGAGAAAGCTCAAGTTATTCAATTCAGTAGTAGAAAATTACAGCTATTCTCTAATTATTTCGCACCACGACCTGTTTTGGTCTAATTTCCCTGGTCTATATGTATTATGATTTAAAATGACCTTCACATACTAAATTATAAATTCCCTTGGTATTATTAAAGCTGTAAGATACTCACTATATTTTTATAATTTTAGATACACCTTCATTATGTAGAACATTAATACCTTGGAGCTGTAATAAACTAGTTTTAGAAAAAGCAACAACTTTTTAAAGATAGATGCCTTAATATTTAGCTAACTAGAAGCTGTTTAGCTTTAGACACCTTTATAAAACTTAAAGGTCTCAATTAAGCAATTTGTTCTTCATCTTAAAGTTTTTATAAAACTATTAGTAATAAGTGCCAATATGCTTTATGATTTATTCGTTACAACGTGGTTAAAACTTATTAACTAAGTCTAGTAACCTTATAATAGTAAGTTTTAATTTCAGCCATAATTAAGTTTTTATAAAACCAATAAAAAGGACAAAAAGCTAAATGAAATTTAAAATTGCACTTGGAACACAAACGATTGTGTTATAGTAAGATACCTCATATAAATTTCCTGTAGATAGTTTACAATTGCTTGCAATTTAAAGGCATCCAATTGCCATAACAGTTATAGTCCTTCGTGGAGGTATTATTAGTGAGCAGACTTTACAATAAAAATTATATAAATTGTTGTACCGTCTTTGCTTACGATATTTCTAGGGTTTATTATAGATACAGAGAAAATATTGTAATATGCATTGCAATTCAAGTAATTAAAGGAATTAAAGTAAATTGTCTATATCGTAAAATGTATAGCAGTAGTTACATCGTTGTACTCGATCATGTGATTGAATCTTCTAGACTATTGAACCAGACTTAGAATAAAGTAATAACACATTGCCACTCTGAATAGATATATTTCAGTAATTATTTTTATATTTCATGCATGGTATGGACACTGATTTTATATAAATAGATTGCTCACGCCTATACTAAAAATTGGAAACCGAAAAATGCCGGCGAAGACCAGTGGGCAGCACTGCTGGCCGTTAATTTGTCGGCGAACATTAGGTGTCTCTGCATTCACGGTCTACTTTATTGTAGGTATGTCATTACTCTTGTTAGTAATACGAACACGCCGAAAATACTTGTACTTATATTTATCGAGTTCGCCGAAATGGTTGCTTTCATTATGAAGTAATGAATTTCTTCGCAATTTATTTGAATTTCACAAATTATTCCACAAAGGTAATAATAACCTTTTGATATTAAACTATTCG
>JAHWXV010616461.1:0-11776 GCA_024586415.1 Phrixothrix hirtus | reverse complement strand
ATATATATATATATATATATATATATATATATATATATATATATATATATATACACACGTAATATTCCTTCCTACGAAAAAAAGGATTCAAAACTCTGGAAACTTTTTTTTTTTTTATATACTTACGTACATAACTACCTTCAACATTTACACATTTAGTCCAACATTTTGTTAGCCGCTGCATTCTTTCAGAGATTATTTTTCTCAAAGGTCCTCAAACTATCCATGTACAGCGCATTGGCCTCATCCCTGGAGAAAGGTCTTCAGTGCTAGGATGCTTTTTCGAATTTTTAAAGAAAAACAAATCTCAAGGTGCTAAATTTGTACTGCTTATGTATACTCTGAACTTTTAAGCTTAATGAATTCACATTCCTCCATAATGCATTGAATTTCCCGTACCTTACACCCTGCAGTTATTATGCAAAACCAAAATTTTCTCTCCCCAAGAATGGCGCCTCCTTTCCCGTACGGCTGCCTTTAAATTTGTAATCGTCTATCCATAAATCTTAACATTGATTGTAATCCCTTATCCATGTATTCAGCCAAAAAAACATGTTTCTTATCGCAAAACACAGTTGCCATCAATTTTATACCGGAATATTATGTTTTGGACTTTTTTAGACGCGAAGGACCCCTGTGAACATACTAATTGGATTTTTGATTTGTCGAACGATCTAAGTGATAGGCCAAACTTTAGTTGCCAGTAGAAATTCACGAAAACAGTTACCATTATCTTGCAGAGCAATTAAATTTATATTACAACTTCCTTTCCTCTTAAGCTCTAGTGTAAGTATTTTGGGAAACCAATACGAAGGCACCTTTTTCATGACTAAATCATAATGCAAACGTTTTAAAACCGTAATTACAGATATCATAATAGCCGTAGCAACGACGGACACTTTCATTTACCGATCAAACTATACTACATCTTTTAACTTTGCCCGTTGCTTTAAGCAGACCTTGCTTCAACATGTCATCCTGGTTCTCTATGATCCCATAACAACTGTTTACCCCATTTAACAGTTTATCTCTAATTCTCACTTGGAGATATTGATATTTCTTCATCTAGGTAAACAGCAGTCATGCGTTCATGGGTAATTTTTGATCTCTGACCTTCCTTTGTGATGACACTGCGATACTCAAGATCTATATCTCTCATTTTAAACTACAAAAATAGCTACGAAGACTTTACTGTTCGCACAATTTGCTTCAAATTTGGGGCAGACGTGCGCAAATATCACAAAACTTTATATTACAAAATTATGCAACCAATTTGTCATTTTCAAAGCTAGGCAGATTACATAAAAATGCTCGTACTTCCATGAGTTTCAGTTAAGAATAGCGCATAATGCGTCATATGATATCATTCGCCGTGTATTACACCAGACTAGTTACAATCGTTAAATTTTCCACCCAAAGCCATTTATGGCGAAGCAAACTGTGTCAAAAACTTACAACAAAAAATATGTAACAATGTAAAACACGGCGGGGCGCAATCCTCTTCTGAATTTTTTGGGTGTTAGTGTGACAGGAAGCGTAGAGCTCATTGATCAGATTGTAATTAGAATGAGTTATCTGAATTTTTTAAGAAAAATTTAGAAGCTTCCGCTATAAAACTACATGCTTCGGGTATATTATTTTTGAGAAAAGCAATGGCCTGAAGCATACGTCATATGTGGCTTAACAGGGGCTCATTTACAACATTACTAGATGTCACTAGTTCAAGTGTCGGGTTTGAGGATCCATGTCGGAAGCTACACTGCGAACTCTCCTTGCAATCTATATTCTTGCAAATATGGCAGTCAATTACGATGCGGCCATATTTCTATAATGAGGTAGCAGGCTCTTCGCATAGCCTGAAGGTGACGGCGCCGTAGATGGCATACCTTTCAATTTCCGGCGTTTGCAGTATCTCCTATGCCTTTTAAATTCGGGACGAATACAACGAGATATTGGTAGATATTTTGCAATACAATGAGTCAAGGGATATACTTCTGCTACATCAAAACGATTTATGTTTTGCTCAGTAGTAATATCGGATCGCGCTTTACGGAAACCTGAAAAGGATACCATTAAATCTTCAAATGATATTTCTTTACACCCCAGGGCTCTATTTAGAAAACTTTATGGATTTACAAGTATCCTATTGACCCCAGTATGCTCTAACAACACTGTTAAATTGGGCTACTTCTTCCCATGCAGGTATTCAATCATGGTTCTTTGACTTGAAAAATAACTTCAGATTTACATCGTTTTCTTGATCTCGTTTCACCTTTTCATGGTTTCCACGATGGCTATTAATAGTGGTACGTTTGAGATGTTCTTCAACTTTTGATCCTAGCCGAGAACAGTTGTTTACAGTCTTCTAGATAAGATCTTCTGGATAAAGCATTATCGTTACAGTGGTTCCCTCCGGCACAATATGGCTGATCATCTGTATTGCCGATAAGATTAATGCTCGGGTCTGTGTAATTTTTCCCAAGATGTCCACATTTTCAACTCGTAGTTTTCATCCACGCCTTAAGTATTCATAAAATTTTTCCTTGCAGGAAATCTGAAATCTTCCCACAGCTGTTAGATGAGCATGTCCCTTAAATACTTGTTTGGTCGCTTCAGATTTTAATGTATGATCCAATGCGTCAGTAAGATCTTTCCGGTGAGATAGTCATAGGACCTTCTGTATTTCTGAAGCTTGAAGACCACTGAGGAACATTTGAACTCCAAACTTCTTAATGAATATCGCTGTGGTTATTGCACATGCTAATATAATTGTAATATTGAAACCAGGTAGTCAAAATTGTTTTGTAGGTTATCTGGCACAATTTGCAAAATATCTAAAGCATAAATCCAATACCAGCGCGGTTGCCTTTTTTCCATGTTCCGATTATTAAACTTAGTGGCTGTCATAAATTACTTACAATAGTTCATTCGTGATATTTTACCAACACACGTCGACGGTTTTACACGTTTTCTCCATATTTACTTCTTGTTCTGTATAATGTGTTGAGGGTATTTCGAGCTGTGAAACACTAACTTATTTGGCCATGGTCAGGAAAACTAACTTTTGCTGAAGGTCATATTTAAGGGTTACCTCATAGACTTTTTCTGTGATAGATTCAATTTTATCTTATAATTTATTTTGATTTGAATTAATTGATGACATTTCTTCTGGTAACTTGCTTGTGATTTGTTCTTGTACTTTATTTTTACTGGATTGAAATTCATTTTATAATTCTAGAATACACAAATTAAAGTTGTGAAAAGATAATTTATTTAAAGCTGGTAATCTGTTATAGGAGATCCCTCATCACGGAATTTATATTGGGTGACTCCTAACACAGGTCATTGCTAATTTTGTTAAATAATTATTGATTTTGTTAGCTTTATTCTATTAATGTACTTTATTTATATCAAAAACCGCTATCGATTTGAATATTTTCGTTGTTTTATTTAATAACGTCTTTAATTAAATGTAACGGTGTTTTAAAAAGCACAAGGCTCATGTTGCAATTTAACAAAATGGTTGGGGCATCTAGAGGTGGGAAGTTGGGAGCACATATCGGTAAAATTAATAAAATGACGTAAAGTGAAAAAACTGGCTAACGTGTTTTTAGATTTTCCCAGCAAATCAAGGATTAGATTAATACAAATTTTATTCCAAACTTTAGGCCAACTCTGTATATAGTAGGCATATTTATAAATAAATATATCAACGGTTTTTTATTCATTATTTATGGCATTTAGAAATAAATATCGACTGAATAATTTTTTAGAAAAATTTTATGCATGCCACATACATACGTGTTTTAACATTCTATATTTGTAACTTTATGCTATTTCAAATTTTTTAATTGTAATTTTTGATATTACAAGTATTTGGCCTGACCTTGATTAACAAATGGTATATTTCAATTAACTATTATATTTTCACAGCATATACAAATTATTTATATTTCATTAAAATAAAAACAAAGAAACGTTAATTTTTAAAATAAGACAAATACCTACTGCTAATAGGTACATTTAAAATTCCTTAAAAGTTATGGCATATTTTTAGAAATTAAAAGCGTGACACTAGGAAAATAATTTGTATTATTTTATAAGTAATTTCTTATAGTATCCTTGAAGTTCAACGAATTGTCGATTTTCAGGTACAGTTCATAATGTAAAATAGGGTTCCGCCAAGTGTACAGAATGCACTGAACTTTAATTGGTAAAGAAGTGTAGATTACTTAGTAATTTCTCTTAAAAATTGTCGTTTTATATAATGCTTGTATGAATTTGTAGGCAATTTTGAAATAATTTCTGTATTTTATTGCACAGCTGGATCCTTTACGAATGTCATGAAGTGCTAAAGGTGGCCTGATAATTCACTTGAAGTAAGATAACCATGATATCAGTTAGAACGAATTACATTGCTTTGGATACGGAGTAAATTTCATTATGGTGTGTATTTGCTGCCCTTAAAGGATTTTTGCAGCAAAATGAAACATTGGTTTCTGTCTCCTCTATTTCTTTATATTTAATTTTAAAACTGGCCAGTGACAGCTGTCCATCAACGCTTAAATGGTCGTAAAATGCAAATTTCTTTAAGTAACAAACAAGTACCTATTTGTATTGACTAGAAAAATTAGGAAGTAAATCTGTATATGGACTTATTGTGAATTAGAAACAAATATTTTCTAAAAGTAAGATTACAAAAAATGATTATACTGGTGTTATTTGGTATACCTATATTATTTATAGCCACGCTTAGCTTACTTATTCGTCAAAGCACATTGTATCCAAGACTTTCTTTGTTAAATTGTTTTACTGTTTATACAACAAATCTTAAAATGTTGCATAGGTAAATTTTACTTTAGATATTTCTAGATAAATATATGTAAGTAGTTAGGAACATATTTTGTTACCGTATAAACCTATGTTGTAGGTATTATCTATGCGTACAAACTATGACTAAGCAAAATTGTATAGATTTTCCTCGGCAACATTTAAAATTATTTGTGACTATACAGCATATCCCAGAAACGAGCGAACACCCTATTTTGTTACTATATTATCTAATTCCTTGTCGAATTTTAAAGAAGTTTAGTAATACAACTATATTTTTATTCCGAACGGTTTACGAGATGTTTGCATTTGTATTCAAAATATCGCGCTGAGGAGGATTTAGAAACTTTATCATATCTCGAATCTGTATGAGCTGTACAAAATTAATTTCGTCTTAAACATTCTCTAATAATTAGGCCATCGTTTGGTGCAGAATATTTTGGAAAATTTCATAGTTGTTCGCAAATAAGTTTCAAACATATAAACAATGATATTAAAGAAAATCGCTCTTTTAAATGGAACCCCTTGTTTTCTATTATTTAACGTGATTCTTCATCAAAGCAATGTACGTAAAATCAACGGTTTCGGGATATTCAACGAAACGTGCAAGATTATATTAAGTTTCAGTTTTGTATGTTTATTAATGTAATTATATTTAGTTATAAGTTGAACATTGTGTTTGTGTAATAATGGAAAGATTAACTAATATGGAAACATATTGTTTTAATTTATGTTTAAAAATTTTTATTTATGTTCACAAAATTATGACTATTTATTTTTACACATATTTATTTAAACATATATTTTTCAGTTTATATTTCTATTTGTTTAAAATAGCTACTTAACAAGACATGATTCTAAGCAAAACTAAAATGAAAGTAATTTAACCAGCTATTTCTATAGAAAGAAGCAGTCTAGAAAATTCTACATTACTAAGGAATAAAATTAGTCGTAAAGCTGATGCAATCAACTTCAAAGCCATGACTTATTGCTATGATTTTCAATTTAGATATTAGTTACAATAATGGGCCATTTGTGATTACATCATCTATATGAACCTGCCTGGATTGTTCCGGAATTTTCTATCGAGTCATTATTATGTCTAATTTTGTTATGATAGATTATAGATAGATTATATCATTACTTTTTGGTCCATTATGCTAACATTAGAACACTCTAAAGAATGTACATTAATAATGCAGGTCTCATGTTCAAAGGTTGTATTCTTATTGAAATATTTGCACTATTTTTCTTGAATGAAATTGAATAGCGCAATACGGACGTATTTTGTGTCACTGCGGTAGGTACGTTTCTAAACATTGTATTGCTTTGACTTGACAAACGAAGTGGCGATGTTCTGTTTTTTAGCAGAAAATAGAATTTTACAATATAGCTAATAAAGTCATATAAATTCAGTTACAGAACATCAACAAAAGTAGTCTGCATCATCAAAATATGACACATTACCATTAATGTGTCATAGTTTGATGATGCAGGTTTCTTTTGTCAATGTCCCATAACTCTATAGATGGTTCAGGCATTTTATTTTCTAGTAGCATTTGTTATTACGAATCCTAATCCTGCAATTGGCTACACTGCAGTACTTAGGTCTGTTTGGCCATATACTTATTAGATTTATATATTGGATGAAGCACCTCAATAGTAATATTCTCCTTTTTGAAAACAATACTTTCAAGCAAAATGTAGTGGTTACACTCTATAGCAATTCGTACCACTTGCCTACAGAATTACCTTGCCACTGTACAATAACTGTGTCTTTAGAAAAACTTATGTATGACATAACTGAACCTTGTTCCGATTTCCTCATACGTTCTTTTAGAGGGAAATTTTGTATATCATTGTACATAGCTGGAGTCTTTCAGCTTCCACTCTAATTGTAATCCATCGAAGAAGGTGTACGCAAAATGTTGAATTAACAGTGAGGGATAACTTCATTTAGTCTGTCAGCAAAAATATCCATTACAGAACCGCTTAAACCAAGCTCTTCGCGATTCATATTGTTTTTTCGCTGACAAGGTTCATGTACATAAATCGAGGATATTTACTACAGTCATAACGACGTGATCGTTTACAAACGTTGTATGAAATGTTAAATAATCAGAATATTTTGTGTATTACTAGACGGTGTTAATGTCAATATTTCCTGTTACCCAAGTGTATTAATTTTCAGTTTTATGTGTTTAATAATTTAAGTGAATTTAGTTTTAAGTTGAACATCCTGTTTAGATAATAATGGACAGATTAGCTAATATGGAATTGGCAAACAGTGTTATAATATACGTTTGAATCAACCTTGTGAAAAGGTAAGTGTTTCTTTATTTTTTACTAATTTTAAGAAAGGAAATCTTAATATTATGTTATTTATACAGATTTGGATATGTAATTTATGTACAAAATTTGTATCTAAGTAAACTGCAATGGGATATGTTAGTGCACACAAACAAAGATACAAATTCTGTAATTTGTTATTAAAATAACATGCCATTTCCTCTAAGACACCTAGAATCTGTCTAGAGATATTTAATTTCCGATTGTTCTCAAACGTCGACATTTCCAATTTTTTTCAAAATGGTGTTCTACTTTATGTGATTTTGTTGTCGATAAACGTGTTTAGGACTGCACAGTAACGTATACAGTTTGTCGGCCTATTTTAAAATAACCCTGTATAGCGAGTTTTTATGGTTGCATGATCAGCCTGCCATGTTTTTAATAATTAAAGTAAAATTTTAAAATTCGGGACGTGTACATATAGGAACTAGATGCGGACATTTTAACATACACAGTTCCGGTTTAACCGGAAGTACCATTAACTTTACCATACAATTTGTTATACAACACGTCTACGCTTTTTAATAGTTCCTTCAAGATGGTGAATTTTTCTTCAATTCACCAGGAAAGGTAAAATTTTTTATAATTTTCTTCTGTACAATTAATATGACGTTTGGAAATTATTAACAAAATGAAAAACTTTTTATTTTTCAATTTAAATTTAAATTATGAATATCAGTTGGAAACCTAATTATTATAATCGTGTAGGAAATAATCCATATTTTGACAAGTTTACGGTTTTGAAAAATATTTAGGTTTTCTTCAAAATTTGATAAGGTATTTTATTTAAAATAATAAAGTCGATACCAGTCGTTTTTTATTTATTTACTTATTTTCTTCTGTCTAATAAATTCGATAGGGTGTTCTTTTTAAGGTAATCAAGTTCATACCAATAGTTTTATTTTTGTAATTTATAACATGAATTTATAAATTGAAAAGTTGACCGTTTGAAACCCAGTATGTTAAAATCACATGAATGGTCACAAATTTTTTTTTATAATTTACTTATAATGATTTTGTTTACATTAAAAGTAAATTTTTAAAACTTTGGCGGCATCTTGATCTTTGTCCACCTAGATTAAATAATAAACTCTGAGTTATTTTGTTAGCAAGGGTTTTAAATCTTAGCTTAGTGTTCATTACAACATTACAATAGGTAATTCGATTAGTATCTTTATTTCAATTCTAAATCTTTTATGGAGTTGTACTTTGTAAATTACGATGATAAAACATATGTTTAATTTGTACAAAATATGTGATTTCGGGATTCATAAGCAGTATTTCGCGTAAGCTTACCCGCTCCGAAATAAAGCATTTTTGTATTAATGAAACAAATAACTGCTTTGCCCTTTGCACTAATTATTTAAGTTAATTAGTTTAATTCGAAAACTGATAAAGCAGTATTGTATAAAAATACATAAAACGATATTGTAGATATTAAATTTGTAAGTATTTAAAATCTGTCATTTTCAGTCTAATTTCTATACAGTTAAAATTTTAAGTATTTATGTTCAAACCTAATATCTATTCTTTTATAACAATAACCTCTACATCATCGGTAACAAACACACCGACCGCCTAGTGATAGGACAATAAATCATTTGGTTTGGTGTAAGTTGTGTTGCCTATTTTAGATATTCTTTCAATTAATTTTTAAGCAGTTTTTAATTATTTAAGTAAATACCAAGCATTTTTTCAAAAATCTAAGAAACAAGCCCAATCATCGCTCACAAAATCCATAATTTGATTATAAATTGATAACAAAATTGCTTATTATGGGACTGTAATTCGTCATATCATAAAAAGCGTTATTAATTAATTAATATAAAAGGAAGCTCTATAAAAATAAAACGCCAAGCCTAGCCCCGTACTCATATACTTTAAGTATCCATAAAAATTACAAGTACTGTTTCAACTGCAAAATTGTACAAAAATCCGTCATTTCCTTTGCGCTATTTTACTATTAAGGTAAAGTGTACTGCATAGGTCCCCTAAGCTTAATTTCAGGCTTGTTACCGCTTTTTGCATGCCATGCCGTAAGCGCTTTATATCCATCTATAGAGAGAACTCATTGCGTTGGAATAAAGTGATGCTTTTGTCCACAAAATTTGTTTGAAAATTGAATTAAAAATTAATAACTTTTTAAGAATTTCGTTTCATTGTCAAATAATTTCACTAAATTATTTTACCGTAAATTTACTGTAAATACAGTTGGTGCGGTAATTTATAAACACGAATGTATATGTGACCTCACAGTAGGGAACTATTATAATATGGAAATATAAGAACACTGCAGGGTTTCAAACATTTATAGGCTATATACAAAATGATCAATTATAACTGAAGTATACAATCATCTTTAAATTATTACAGTTTAACAAATTTACACATAATAATGTTAACCATGTTATTTATTTATATTTCTAAGCTATAATAATAAATGGAGCTTACTTTTCAATTCATTTGAAATGGATAAGCTATATCAGCAACAGGTGAAGCTACTCCGAAAACAACTCAATTACGTGCTGAGGTAACATAACCCTTTAAGGTATGTGGATACGAAAATAACCTTCCATCTTACTAAAGGAGAACTAGAAGTTCAATTTTTTCAAGCCCAAGCACATCGTTAATATAAATTGTATAAAAACGTGAAAACCAACAGAATGATAAATAGTAGAGGTTTACTTTATTAAAACAAAGGTAAAAAAGCAACTAGTTGACTAAATGTTTGTAGGTAGATTTTATGTTATAATTATTTTGAAAATAAACGACGAGTTTCCATTTTAAAACAAGCTGGTGTAGAAAATATATCTAATTTATAAAGGTTGTTTTTCAATGTTAAACGTTAAAAACAATGTTTGAATAAAATTTACGTTATATATTTAGAGCCGCTTAAACCATTGATTACCAATCATAATATGCTTCAGAACACCTTTACTAGGTAAAAATCAATATATGTGCGTGACTTATATATTTAGACGCGTGTTCGGTTTATTAGCATACACATTAAATGGAGATTCCCAAGAACACGTGTTTACTAAGTAAATACTTAGTACTAGGCAATAAGCCCATTAGTATTTTTTTTATAAATTTTTACTGGAAATAAAATTTCATTGACATTGTTGCTTAAATATGTGTGATAAACTTAGCTATCCAGTTTTTAAACTAAACACAACTAAATTACCCACATTAATAGGGCTAGATGGTAATTTTAAATTATTTTATTAAACAAAAACTCTAATTTTAGGATAGAAAATTTTGCAGTAGTGAAATAATTGCTTTACGCCAATGGTTAAGCTCATTAAATAATTTTTGATAGTGTGCACGACGTGTTTACGTAATACATAAATATCATAATCCTCATACACCGGCAGTGTATTAATAAATAGAGTGAAGGCAGATATTCGTTTTCTGAGGAAGATTAACCCTAGTCCTACGGGCATAATTTATTATAGTTATTTTCTAACAGGTTTACATATGTATGTAACCCTCTGGTTTAGATATTAGTTGCATTCATATTGTATGACTCTAACATCACGGAATGATTTCATAAAACTTTCAGTTGGAAAATTAACAATCATGAAAAGCAATTAATAATAATTTGTTTGTTATTTCCAACTTTTCGTTCGTTATTTGTAAATTGCTAATACATTTTATAAAACATTATGCAAATAAAACGTGATTATTTTCATTAGGTGCCGTTGATGGTGATAGCAATATTTTGTGTTACTTTTCTTATTTGCTGTCGACTGTTCAATATTTTTTTTGAAACAAGAAGCCGACATATAGATAAAATGTGATTATTCAAATTATTTTGCAGATAGCGATATTTTATATAATTTTGCTTATATTATATCATTTACCCATTCTGTTACATATTTGTAAACGATGCGTCAGTTTAACAGCAACACTTTATTCAATATTGAGATAAATCATTTAGTGTAAGTGACAAAATCTCCCTATCGGCAATTATTGTATTTCATTTAATAATTTAGACGAAAATACGCCCACAAAATGTGAAATTCGTGAAATACCTTAGTAAATACTTGAAGTACCTCTAAAATTATATCAGTAACAAGCTCAAGCCAACGCAGTTCAAAAGATGAGTTGAATCAATGACCATTACTTCTCAGGGGATTTCAAAATTTGAGGAAATACGTACAGATATTGTTTATTGCATAGATTGCCTAATGCTGAAATTGACAAATTACTGAATTCCGCAGATGGTGAGGAATATGAGCCACAAGGTGAATATGACGACGCACTATGGAATATAATATAACAAACGATGATCATAAATCAATTTCGTAGATATAGTGAAACTGCTACTTGTTTCATTTTATGGTAAAGTTAAAATGTCGTACTTTAATATGATATGAGAATTTTTCTAATATTACTTAATAAAATCTAAATAAAACAACGCCCAACTTGCATTACTATTACGTTACCGTAAAAGAGTAGATTCTTCAACGAAATTTGGAGTAAAATTACTTGTTCAAACAGTACATAAATTATTACATGTTATACCTTTTCGAAAAGCTTGCTTTATGAGAATTTCGATACAACTGTTAATTTATTAATTAAAATAGTTTTTACC
>JAHWXV010616429.1:0-11463 GCA_024586415.1 Phrixothrix hirtus | reverse complement strand
TAAATTTTTGAAATAATTGACTAAAGTTTTAGCTTTATTAATTTGAACATTAGTGTTTATATAAGAAATTTGCAGATTTAATAAGTGCATTATACGATTGCGAAAATCAAACATAGATTCATAGTATGCTTGTTTAATGTCTACTATTTCCATATTTAGCGTAAATATGTCTCGCTTATCAGAATGTGTCTCAATTAGCGCATTCTTCAACTTATTCCAGTTATATATGTAACAACTGGAGATATTTATAGCTGCTTCTCCCTTAATCTCAGACAAGATTGTTGACATTAAATATTCATTTTGAAAATCATTTGGGTCCGCGATTACGTAAAATTTTCTTACAAACTTTTCGCATATTTCTATAAAACACCTTAATAAAATTCTATCTCCGGTAAATATTTGTATCATATCTAAATACTCTTTCTTTAATACTGGGGTTGTCATTTTTATATTTTTTTTGTAATTTGGGCTATTTATAATTTATTAACTTTATCAACCAATTCGTCATTTGCTTTTATTATTTTACTAAGGTATTATTTTAAATTCTTAGCTAGCTATACTATATTTCGCAGGAACTTTGCGCACACCGGTCTACCGCTAAATATAGATATAACTTTTGCTTTAAAACTAATTTTATTTTTAAGTTTATAATAATTATAAACCAAGTTAGAATAGTTGCAGTAATTATAACAATATATTTAGAACCTCTAATAAACAATATGCACTTACAGCAGAAAACAGTGGAGTGAAAGGGTCTGGACTTCCATCAGCTATTTTTTTTGCTATTTTGGATTAATTTTATTAGTTGCTTATTAGAAACAGTGAAGTTCAAGGGTCTGGATTTCCAACTATTTTCTTCTTAATTCTTGTATTCTAGAAATACAATTAATTCACTCGTATTTAGGCCGTAGATTCTTTCAATTTGGATCCTTTTTTAGATCCTATCGACTGCGCAAGCTAAGTTTTAACTTTATAAAGTTATTAAAAAATATAATTTATTTATCAATCGTTACAATATAACTTTATACAACTATAACTTATTCATTACAAGTACGACTATTCTAAACTGGAAGTATATTCTGATCTGCTGTAAATTGAATTAACATCTATTTATAACATAAGAGGTTCTTAGTTAACATAGATTAAATATTGTCTATTATACACTTTAGTTGTCACATAACTTATATCTAAATACTCACATAAACGAATTTTGATTATTTAATACTAAAAATCCTATACGTTTTATCATAAGAGAATTTATACCCAGGTATATACAGAGTGTACTTAAATAAATATAAACCAAATAGGAATAGATGCTAATATGTCAAGGGGAGAGCGTGACAGTATATAGGGTATTGTTGAAGCCTAATTAATAACCTTTAAATTAAGCCTTCAACAATGTTTAAAGGTTAGATTACTAAATCAATAATTATTAAATCTGGACTTAATAACGATAACGTATCATACACCAAGCGTCGATATCTAAGAAAGTAATCCCTCTGGGAATATAAAGGAAGTTTAGTACTTAAAGAATATACATAATTTTTTGCACTTTCGAATAATTTGGAATCAAAAAGGTCGAAGAAAGGAAAATTTTAACATCCAAAATGATACTTAAATTCTATTTATAAAGCCCTATAGCATCACTTTCAGTAATATGTAATTTTAATTCATTAATATTTTTTTTCCATGTATTTACCTTGTTTTTGCCGAATTAAATTTTACTTTATCTCTCTTAGGACTAAAATAAAAATTTAATCATTTTAGATTAAAGTTGACCCTTTAGACATGCAAATAGGACGTTTTAATGCCGATATTGCAGAAAATACAGTTAGCTATAAAGAAATTAATAAATTGATTATGAAGTTGTATAATTTATCAAATATTCCTGTATAAAACGAATAACAGATGACACAAGTCGTTTAAGAAATTTCAGAGTTGCAGTAAACGTCATGCAAACAAAAACCTTTAGAATTTGAAGGACTAAAAGTCTATTCAAAAACCTCTGAAATTCATAGAACTGGAATACACTAGATTTTATAGATTGAAAACTTCACCGAATAGTAAACTTTGTCACGTACCAAGTATTAGACGAAAACTACTATTGCATATACAAAATACATGGAAAACCGAAAGAACGATTGCCATTGGTATTCAAGAATTACCAACTATAACCTAGAATTTCGTCGCTTTCTCTTTCAAGAGGTATAAAGAGGGAACCGAGACTACCAAGCGGGTAAGTTGAGTCTAGTGCATCAGTAGAGATCTGCCGCTATGGAACCTCAGCATAAAGACTTCAATCCGTTGCCATCTTGCATTGAGACACCTGCCGTTCCGAGGACCAGTGCCTCGATGCATCATCCGCACCACAAACCTCCGTCTAGCGTCCCGACGCGTGGCGCTCCGACATACAGGGAGTAAAAAGCTTTTATCAATTTTTTTCTTGTGGAAGAACTAAACTATTGAGTGCTAAAGATTTAGATCATAGTTATCATGTTAGTCAACCTGATATAACTTAGTGTTGAACGTTTAATTTGGTTTATCGTTAGTTAACTCAAGTACTAAACATTTAGATTACAGTAATCGTGTTAGTCCACCTGATCTAACGTAGTTAGCTAACACTGTGATAAACGTTGTTAACCAGAGGCTTTACTGCAGCAAGCATTAGTGACTAGTACAGTAGGAACTTAAGGTGTATATACTGATCTTAGGAAGTGCGCGTGTGAAAAGGTACAGCCAAGCTCCCCTCTAGACAATGAGTAAGCTTGCTCTATCGTCAATGCCTATAGATCTCCAATAACGAAGTAGATGGGACGAGGCCGTGTAGCGCTCGTTCAGGGATTAACCCCTTGTAACAGTTTGAGCCCAACTTAGTGGGTCACTATAAGAGATAAGAACACACGACTAAAAATGGAACTGGGATCCAAAATCCGCGAAACAGAAGAAGGTTTCCTCTTGAACTACGAGAAATTCAAACAGTCTCTTCTCGGCACATTCTGTAGCATGGAGATACTAACCAAGATCAGAACACAATACTACGGGAATGATCAGCAAGATAAGGACACAGTAATATACTTCTTGCGCATAAAGGCGAAACAGGCAAAGACCCTGAAAGTAAGCTTAGCGGATGGCATACCAACCACCATAAATATACTTTACGGGAATATCCAAGTCCACTTCGGAGGAAGGAACTTCAGAACACTAACGGAATTTATCAACACAAAAAATCAGGTCTAACGGGACACAAAACCCACCGAGACACCGAGAAACAAAAAGCAGACAGCAAGGTTACCACAATGCAACTTCTGCCCAGGGTAGAACTGTCATCTGAATTGTCCAATCCCAGAAAGTAGGAACAGGGCGCTAGGAAACGAACAAGCGGCCGAGACCATAGAAATCTCAACGTTTTGGCCAGAAGAACACTAAACCAAGCATTTCGCAACGATCAGCTCCCAAGGATACAAATCAGAATAAACGGGAACTGGATCAGTGCTTTACTGAATACAGGTGCAACGGGTAACCTGATCCAGGCGAAGTAAACTACACAGCGGAACCCGCGAAGGCCAAGCTCGCCAACCCACAACAAACATACAGATATCAGGAAGAGCAAAGTTATAATTCACAGTAGACAACACGACTCTCGAAGACACATTCTTCGTAACACCTCCATTAAGTGCTCTCGCAATACTCGGTCATCAGTGGTAAACAAATCACCACGCGACCATCGACTGCGAGCGCCGGTGTATCCACTTCGGGAAAAAGAACACAACGACAGTCTACTGGAGATGGGCAACAACAGCTCCGCCAAGGAACAGGAAGGAAATCGAAGAAATAAAGCACGACTTCCCAAAAAAATTCGAAGAACCATTTAAGAAACTTCTAGACAACTTCTAGCACCTAATTAACCAAAAAAGGATGCCATCAACAACAACAACAACCAAACACAGCATACAATTATTCCACAACGCAACTCCCTTTAAGCTAGCCCCAGGAAGATATTCACCGAAAACAAGCAAATCTTAGAAAAAGAGAGACAAGCCATGCTCGCGGATGGAATCATCGAACCAAGCACATCCAACTACTGCTCCAGGGCGGTATTGGCCAAAAAGAGAAATGAACAAACACGGTTCTGTACAGAATACCGACGCCTGAATACAATGACAAAAGACCAGACTACGAGGTTGCCGATTATCCAGGACACCCTTAAGGGTCTAGTGACGGCTACCATATTCTCATCCATAGACTTAAAATCGGAATACTGGCAAGTTCCGATGGAGGAATAAGCGAAGGAACTAACAGCATTCAGATATACGCCGGCAGCCTGAGATTGGCGGTCATATTCTACCAGATGGAAAAAGGCGAGAGAAAAATCATCAGTTACGCAAGCGTCAAACTATCACGAGCCCAAAAGAACTACCGCGTAAACGAGCTAGAATACTTAGCGGTAATGTGGGCAATAAAAAGGTATCGCCCGTACCTCGAAGATCGCTCTTTCACCCTACGGACCGACAGTAAAGTTCTCACATGGCTAGACCGGATGAAAAACACGCAGTCAAAACTTACCACATGGACGTTTCTGCTACAGAAGTTCAATTTTCAGGTCCAACACTACCCTGGAAACACACATGAACTACCCGACCACTTGTCGCGCCATCCAACAGGCGGAGAAATAGGCGAGGATACCACGTTTATGAACAGAGCGGCGATGCCGGAAATAGCGAACATCGACCTAGCAGAATTAGCCACGACCATAAAGGCGGCACAAAAGAAGAATCCTCACGCTGAAAACCTAATCAGGACCTGAAAAGATATCACCCAAAACAGTCCCACCACACCAAGACAGCGTCAGATACTGACCCAGTATCACGTAGAGGACGGATGCATCTGGAGAAAAGCAGACCAACGTAATCGACTACTGGTACCGCACAGTGTCCAGCTAAGGGTAATACACAATTACCATGATATCCCAGGAGCAGGTCACCCGGGAGCAGAAGTAACAGATCGAGCAATAAGAAGACATTACTACTGGTCTAACCAAACACGCGACATACAGAATTACGCCAGGGCATAGTAATCAGTAATCAGTAATCAAACCTAAATCACGCCACGAAACAGAATCCCTCAGACCGCACCAACCAACAAAACCTTGGGAAGTAGAACTAGCAGACCTCATGTGTCCATATCCAACAACAGTTTGAGGACATAAGTTCATCCCAGTAGTCACTGATCTATTCAGCAGATGGAGGGAAGCATTCCCAATGGAGCGAGTAGAAACGAATGGCATCCTCGAAGCTCAGGAAACACAAGTCTTCCAAAGATTCGGATACCCAAAGGCGGTACTATCGGGAAACGGACCTCAGTTCATATCGATCGCTTGGGACTAAATGGGAATGCGTACACTGGACTACGCACATATTCCATCCCGAAGCGAAGCCAGTAGAGAGAAGAAACCCGGGGAAGATTTCACTGCAGATGAGCAATTAATTTCGTTCAGAGGCCGTTGCAACGTTAAGGGCATTCCGCTTACGCGTCGTGCCCATAAAGCCGTTGTGCCTGCTTTAAAGGCTGGCTCATATACTTGTGTCATAATATCTATTAAATATTAATAAATACACATGTAGTTTCACTTAAAAACAAAATAAATACCCAATGTGTCCGTTGAACACATTTATCCGTCAGCGTTATAAAAAGCGTGTAACTGGATTAGGGCTAAAAACCCAACAAGGAAGTGCCATGAAAGCTTTTCTAGCTATATTGGTATAGTGTTGAACTAAATGACCATTGTTAATTTATCATTTTTAAAATGACAACGGTGGGAATGCTATATAATGAATAAACTAATTACTTCAAAAGACACTAAAACATTATTATTATTGCAAGTTGTTATTTATCTCATTGGAAAGTCTAAAATTATTAAAGTTGGCAAAAGTAGCTTTGAATTTTCCAATGACATAAATAACTTAACTTAATTATAATCATGCTGCCGAATTTATTGCAGATATTTTAAAGAGGTCATATAATATTAATAACCAACATTATATGTGACACTTTGAATTTTCAACATTTATTAATGATGAAAATAATCCTAAAAATGATATTGTAGTGCTACTGGATGTTTTAAATCCTTTTGGAAATATTTTGAAAATGTTAATACATGTCATAAATTCGAAATGGAACCAAATTGAACCTAATACAAATAGAATAAGTAAAATTCTCTTTCTGGAATTAATAAATTTAATTTTGAATAATAATTTCTTTTCATATTATTATTTACAATTACTTGAATGTGCAATGCGATCGAAGTTAAATCCAATTTGTTATGGATTCTCTAATAGTGTCTACCAAAATTATCAATTAATGTAAGTTTTTTAAAAAAAATTATTGACAATTTATGATTAGCAATTCCAAAGACTAGAATTAATGAAATATTAGAAATTTTTAATAGATTTAATACCCGTTTAAAATTTACAGTAAATAAATGAAATAGAAGCAATTCTTTGCCATTCTTAGATACAATAGATTCGTGATAACGATAGCAAAATTAAATTAGATTGCTATATAAAAGATTCAACATCATATACACATTTTAAATATCATTTACATCATTCTATGAGTATAAAAATTAACTTTATAAAACAGATGAGAAATAGAATAAAAAAAATTAGTCATCCCGATTATACTGAACAAAATTTAAAAAAATTAGTTAAATTGTTAATGGAAAATGCGTATCCAAAATCATTAGTTAATATAATTATTTTGAATAACAACTTTAATTGTAAAAATCAGGATAATAAAAACGAATATTTACTATAAATAATAAGAAATTAGAGTTAATTTTTTATTATTGTTTAGTTGATAGTCTTCCCCAAGTTTGATAAAGTTCTTTGGTACAATAAATTAATTGTGTCTAAAGTATAAAATACACAAAACGTTTTCGATTTTTATAACTGAGATTGAATGAGTTTCAATTATTACACCAATAAATATGAATTCTATGTATAAAATAAAAAATACTACCAATTACCTTAAATATAACATGCAAGCAAAATCTACCAAAGAAATAAGCTACTACTACCTTAAAACACGAGCATGAAATTTATACAAGAACAATAAAGTCTACTTCAAATTCTTAAGATTTGTAATTGCTCACACCAAGTCCAGTGAAAAAATTGTATGGATTTGTGATAATTAATGACTGTTTTTAATTTAATTATTTTATCACACTGATGATTATTTAGAGAAGTGAACTCATTCCCATCTCAATTATAAAGGTCGAAAACGTTATGTGTATTTTATACCTTAGACACAATTAATTTATTATACCAAAAAAATTCTTAGACTTGGGGAAGACTGTCAACTAAACAATAATAAAAAATTAATTCTAATTTCTTATTATTTATAATAAATATTAGCTACAACCCAATAAATAATGGATCCGCTACAATAATAAAAAATCTGGTGTGAGACAACACACGACTTTGTCTTACACATTCTATATTTAATTTGAATTTAATGACATTAGTTACTTTCCTATACACCTAAATTGTAAACTACAAAATTAATTTAAAAGCATAAATAATTCATCCATTTATAATTTCCTTTATACTTGTACTCAGAGCTTTATAATTAAATTTTGAGCTCATTTAAAGCAAAAATAATTTATAGATTTAAATAAAAAGTAACTAAGTATATTAATAATCCACACAACTTATTAAAATATTAATTTATTTTTATTTTGAAGATAATAATTGGAACGGTCACACTTCCCAGTTACTCGCCAGACAAAACCTTGCTTAACTCTAGAGACTTTTCTCCATAACTCACTTCAACCAATTTTCTCAGAGAAACCAATTAGTTCATGTAATATAACATTACAGGCGCAAGAAATGTGGTGAGTTTTAAATCGTTATAGCAGTTTTTGAAAAAATTGCAAAGAACCTAAAAATCATAAGAATAAAATGGCACTTCCGGTCTTTCGATTTTAACAAAATTCTTAGAGGAAAGTGCTAAGGCAGGAATAAATTTATACATAAAATATGACTTTTCTACGACGTTTAGTTTTTTAAATATTTTGACAACTACGTAGACATACACACACCCACGCAAGCACGCACACACCAACGCACGCACGCATGCGTACGCTTGAGTGCACGCCCGTACGCAAGCACGCACACAAGAACGCACAAGCACTCATCTGCACGCACCAGCACGCACCAGCACGCCCAAGCACGCACAAGTACGCACACACACACGCACGCAAGCATGCACACACGCACGCACCCAAGTACCTGCGCACACGCTCACGCGCGCACTCACGCACGCACCCACACAAGCACGCACGCAGTCACGCACCCACCCTTGCACACGCACGCGCACATCTGCACGCGTTCGCGTTCGCGCTTCCGCATACGCACGCGCAAGCGTAAGCCACACGCACGGATACCCACACGCACACTCACACGCACACGCACGCGTACATGCATACGCACACACACATGCACGCACACGCACAAACGCACACGCACACTCACACGCATACGTACACACACACACACACACACACACACACACACACACACACACAGATCAATTTTAAAAACATGGTTTTCGCTCGCAGGGGACTTGAAAACGTGTATTTCCGCTAAAAACTCGACATCGAAGATTTTGACCGAAAACATGACTTTCTCTATACTATACTTCATATAGGTAAGAGAAAGTCAAAAGAAGTAGAATTTAGTTCCATTACTGTATAAATTACGTCACTAAGAAATTACTAAAATTTTAAAACATTAAATATTAAAATTACTAAAAGAAATGTACTGAAACTAGGTTCATTATTTTCAAAGTTAAAAGATAACATTCCATCTTTGTTATAATCGAATTTGGCTTACCAAGTACAATGTAAGAATCGTTTAAAATAATATATTGGCCAGACTGGGCAATTATTAAAGTGCTGAATAGGGGGACATAATGGTGATGCTAAAATAAATGTTCAAAGATGTTTTTTAGTAAAGCATGTTAATGATTTTGGCCACTTAATAGATTAGCAAAATATAAACATTTTAATAAGAGGAAACAATTGTTATAGACGTTGCTTTTTAGAAATGTTTTATATTAAAAAAACATTGATACAAATTAATCAAAAAACAGATATTCAAAATTTAAATGTGTTTTATACAAATTTAATAGAATTAACAAATAGCAACCAAGGTAATTAAAAATATCAGAAAGCAGTTCCTGCATGGGTATGTGCGTGCGTGAGTGTGTATGTGTGCGCATATGCATGCATGTATATGTGTATGCTGTGTGTAATATATAAAAACAATTTTATTAGTTAGTAATAAATTTAAATTCCTATTGACAAGTGCTTTTTGTCAAATAGTTTTTTATAGAATCGTAAATTAAGTTTTAGAACAACCATATACTTCAAATTTATAAACTTAGAAATTAATTTTATAATACTGAAACAATTTTTATCAATTTTAAACTGATATAAATTAACTTAAACCTGATGTAGGTATGATTTTAGTAGTTTCCAATTTTAATGATTAAAACGTTTTTTATTAGTGCCCGGTAAAACATGTTAAATAAAATGTCCAAAGCTTAGCTAAATGAATCAACAGTTTATTTATTTAACTAGAAAAACCTATGATCCCTGGAAAACTCCCCATAACTTCAGGATCAATCCCTTATGATGTTTGAAGAAAAAATTCTTCTATAGCCCTGTACCCAGAAATGCTTAGTTTCATATATAAGTTTTAAACAGTCAAACCTAGGTTGTTAAACTTGTGCAATTAAGTGAATGTTAGTAAATAAGTTCATTTTCAGCGTAAAGTCAATTCTTCTCTACCGCCAGTAGTGTAGTAGGCTTAAGACAGTGGCCGTTTTCTTCATTAAAGGAAGAACAACAGTGGTTATTGTAAATGTCAATAGAAACACCATCTGCCTTTTATGCGACAGCAGAAATTTTTCATTGTTTTCTATCCATATTTGGTTTCGTGCGAAGACTACACTAAAATGCTATGATGAAAACAAAGATGGAATGTATTGGTAGTAAAGTTAGAAAATTCAGCAAACTATCAAGATCTGCACACTATAGAAACATACAGAGTGTTGGTGAAAGATAAGTTGAAAATCACAAACTGGAATACAGAGATCTTGAGGAAGTCAAGAAAAAATTAGTGTTAGCAGCAAATTCTATGCTACAACAGGTGCATTAGCATTAATGGTGAAGTGTGGCTATGTTCAGTAAGCTATTAAAGATTAAGGTAACCGTATGTAATTCTAAATAAGATTCTTTTTAAATTTAACATTATTTTAATTTAAGCTCACTTTTTCCTGCGCGGATTTTATTGAGCAAAATTTCTACGAGTTTCAATACGTTCGTAATCATTTATTGTTTGATACTTTTCTTATTGCTTGTTACTTCTATCATGAGCTTGAAATAATTGATCTTTAAAATTGGAGGGTTTTAAACACCTACAAAATATCGGAACAATAAGTTTTACTAACTTCATTTCATTCTTCCTTTCTCTTTCTTATAAACTAGAATTAGTGTATTAATAATTTTATCAAGCAATATCTCTAAAACTAGGGTTGCCTTTTCACTAATCAAAAAACTCAGCAGACCTTCCTCACCGAATCTGATTAATGTCGTGTTATTTAATTTTTAGGGGAAAATGCCTCTAAAGTTTTTATCGCATTGCCTTATAAAGTAAGTTTATGGACTAACAACCAAAGCTGAAACTAAGACCAAGATTGATTGCCTAAGTTAGTTTCTTGCAAGGTATTACACAAATGTAAAAAAAATTAGTTTGAATAATCCTAATCGATGATAATTTATTCAGAATCTATCTATGCTCTAATTTATCGTCGATATTTCGAATATAACTGCACTCAGCGCAACATTCTCAACATAACCTACCGTTCGCCATCATTCTTTCTAAAAGACTTATATCATATACTTCGGTAGAACAACGCACATTTCCTGCGTAATTTTACAATAAACCTGCATAGGAATAGGTGAAGTACTTGGCCTATAATTTAAATTTCTAATGACAAATTACATAACGTGTTGATATTGCTAATATAAGAACCTTTATCTGATTACTGTATTTAATAAAATAAGATCAAGTATAAGTTCTATTTAAATTTACTTGCTAAACATGTTGTTTAATATTGATTTGATGTTTAATAAACAAATAATTGTGTATATGTTCTAAATATTTATTCAATTACATAAAAGAATTTAAGTGTTACATCTCAAGTACATGAGTTAACTGTCGGACCCTTGGTCACATAATGCTACCACCCCAACCTTATTTGAAAATGGTTGGTACCAGGAATTCTATTTTTAGCATTCTCAAAGCTGTAATATTATTCTATTCTTAAAATTTCTAAAGCGGTAACATTCCGCCGGTCTTGAAAGTATTGCTTTCAATATTTACTGACATATTTGTGGTA
>JAHWXV010616404.1:0-14426 GCA_024586415.1 Phrixothrix hirtus | reverse complement strand
TATTTGTGCCTTTTCCAATTTTAAAAATTTCATTTATTCATATTAATCCTTACTACTGGATCCTAGTAGTTGTGAGTCGTATATTTCTATATTTGAATTACACAAAACCTCTATGAACTTGATTATGTCCAAGCAGTTGTTGACAACCTTTACAAAATCAACGTTGCGATGTTAACGCAATAGGTTGAGAAGAGGGTTCTTTTTGTTACCAACATTATTGTAACTGATAAGGTATCATCAAAAGAGACTTCAAAGGAGCAACTTGGAGGTATCGAGTACATTACATCCGCAATTAGAAGAAAACAACGATACTAATGCGATGATAAACATTCCAGAAACAGCCTCAAAGGTAAAAGGATGGAAAGGCAAAGTAGTTTTAGAACGCTAATGTGATCTTGATTCTGTATTAAGTTTGTCCAAAAGTCTAGAAAGCACAACTGAGGAAGTAGTTTCAGCACTCTCAGCGAGCACGGCTTAACCGTCTAAACACAATACGGTTGGGTCTAGTGTTAGAAAACATAGCAATATAAGTTTAGAAATAGAGTGTAAGAGATTTATTAGAGCGAGATGTAACAAAACTAACAGAAAATGTAACACAGAAATCTATGTTTCGAATAGACTGCAGTAAACTAAAATATACGTAGTAGGTGTCACAAGACGTTCATACTGATGTAACAGAACGACTCCCGATGGCAAGCAAATTAAACAAATGGTCCCAATTAAATGCAACTACACGCTTGAGATTTCAGTAACAACTTCGAAATGAATATAAGGAGGTGGTGTAACACGGTTTAATGAGCGCCAAATGTTCGATAACCGAAAGCTGTTTAACTTCTATTGATCTTAAAAGGTACTGAAATTCATTCCTGTAAAATCATATAGTTATGAATTTGAAATAATAATAGAATTAAGTTTAGCTATTGACAAAGGCTATAAGTGAAATTTTCCATTGAACTACGGAATATGAAGTTTAGGTAACATGATATTTGAACGACATCGCTTCAATAATTTGGTAGATATTTTTGCATTGATATTAGTAATTTTATAGTTGTCCCAAATTTGACGTGATGCTTTGATCATTTGCGCATATTTAATTTAAACATATTCCGACGGATCAGCCGTAATTCTTCTAAAGTATCATGAACGTCAGGTTTCGTGAAAAAAGTGTGTATGTTGAGCCTATACTAATTAACATTGGGGGTGCTTCGGACTCGATTTAAGTTTGTAAATAAGTACAATATTTAAAACTAAATAATATTTGCTAACTATTTCAACGAAATATAAGTAAACTCAAGTTTTCAAGTAGTAAGTGATAGAGTTGTTCCAATAAAGCAAAATTACACTTCGCATGCTTCCGCAAAGGAACCAAGTACTACTTTGAGTTGAATCTGCAATAAGACTTGAAGTACAAAAGGAATTTGAAGCTAAACTACAATATTATAACGGAGGAAGGACGAATAATAACATTAAACGAAGTATAAGTATGGCAGGTAATGCTTCTCCGAGTGATAAGAACGCGTGATAATGGTATTCGTTTCAATGTATTTCAAAATATCCATATCTATGTTTTCCATCTCAAAGGATTCTTTTTAATATTTAATTTTAACTCGTAAAAGCAACACGTTCTTATCATTTACAGAAACTACTTAGATCACTACTCCACAATTGGTAGTAAAAGAAATGTTTTGAAATGAACAAATTGGCGAATTTTCGCAATTATTGATAAATAGTTTTAGAAGGACTAAAAAGCTCGTTAATTTTTCTTGACCATAAATGCGTATTCGATAAATGAAAAAATCGAACATCAATTAAGTGCAAGTTTGCGTAATAAAATAGTAAAAGGTTATCAGTCATTTAGCAAGTTGTTCCAGTCGGTATTGGTTGCAGATTCGTACTTGAATAGATACGGCATAACGGGTTGAGGGATCTATAGGCTATAGCGGCAAGTCTATAACGTAACTACATAATTTTTTCACAAGTTCAGCTAAATATCCTAAATTTTGTACGAGTTACAACTGACATTGCGAAATTATAGCATTAAATTAATAATCAGAAAACTAATTCTATAAAACAAAAATATTGACAGAGATTGGAGACAATGTTCATATACGTATGAAATACCTTGACCCTTACTTGTGAACTATATGAGCGAATTGACTCCAGCACATTGAAATCGTCAGCTCCTGTTGGTATTTCCGATCGGGTATAAGTCATTATATATAATTTATGCATCGCCATGTATATAATTCATTAAAATAAGCTTTACTAGGGCAAGGATAATGTAAGAAATCATCTAGAATTTAATTTTCCAAAGCATAAGTACGCTAAAGCAGTGAACTGATTTGATACACCTTGTATGGTCTTTTTAAAGAATCATTTTAGAAATTTTTGGTAAATACACCAGTCACTATATTTATTAATAATTCAAATAGCAAAGTTATTCTTTTGTGGAATTTCGAAATCAGCGTTTGTTTATTCTAGCGTTTAGAAGATACACACATGAAAGTCGAACAGAAGTCAACTTTCGTTTGGAAATAATAGAAAAGAGCGTACAATTAGCGCATAAGATAGTGCTTAGACTCTGTTTAATAAATTATTAGGTGACTATAGGAATAACGCCGAGATAACAAAGATACCGATGTCTCGTAAACGAATTACAACATATGAGAAGGGGAATAAACTTGAATTCCGTATGAAGGACGGAATGAGGACATTGATGAAGAATTAAAGTGGTAACTCGCAAGTATAAAGCACGGAGGCCGTTTTGGGTCTGAAGTTAAAAATTTTAAGGTACATGAAAAGCTAGTTTTAGGTTTAGCCGGGAGTGTCCTTTTGTTTTAGTTATTCGAAAATTGTCGACATCGAAGATCATAAGCATCTGCCTGTTAGCATAACAGCTCAGGAAAATTTCCAAAAATTTGGGATGGGTCACTCAACAGGATTCAAATCAATTGTATTCCCGTATGATTTCTACCTGTTTTGGGCCTTTAATGAAAATTTGACATAAAGGGCATGCTTTTCTGCTCATAAAGTACAACGCAGGTATAAGTGCATATCTATGCTTCTTTTATGCATCCACTAGCCACCTAAGATATTCGTTTGGCGTTTCCGGAAACACCTCTTTACGTCACTGTATAATACCAGTTATTAACGTAATTCAATGAGAGACATTGACCCCCGATTTGAACTCTTGCGGAACAAATGAGTTAAACGCTATAAAAGATTGCTAAGTCAATTTTCTTTACGTTGGGATTTGAAAGAGTAACTATAACTTATTAAAATTAATTATTGAATAAGGTAACAATTGTATCTTTTACTCTACATTATTTTATAAAGTCATTACAGTATAGAACGCTGGGTATGCAAATATTTGTGTTTAGCTTATATCCTAATATCCAAATATAGCACTTCAACATATAGGGTGGTCCAATTTTAATACCCTTTTCTTCTGATAACCAACATTATATCTCGATCAGTGATATACTACGATGGGGCCTTACCCCTACAGGAATGGTGAATTGCGACTCCTCAATATATATGAGCAATCAGAATAATTAGCACTTGCCGTTTACGTATTTTCTTTTAGCTTCAACTTTATCCCAAATATTAATTACCGCAGGAGTGTCTGCCTCCTCTCTAAAGGTAGGTCTCGAACATCATCAGCGCGTTTTCGGTAAATTATCCCTGTTCTGTAGTACTTCACTAGAGAACAGTGGCGCCAAAATTTCCCGACTTTGATTTAACCCTACAGTGTTTAACCCCGAAAGTACCGATGAACCCCACCTTGCTCTACTTTAGCATTGCCGGCTGTGATTGAATACTGACGATTTTGACACGTGCCTTATTTCCAATACGGCTTGTGGCAATCGATTTTTGTTGGAGCAGTAACACGGCCAGTTCCAGCTACCTTATATTTTTTATATTGGAAACTTGCTAAAGATGTATCAAAATTGGAAAAGTTGTTTAAAACCTCTACAATGTTCCTTTTTAAGTCAAAATTTTTAAAACTTATTATAGAATGAGTTTTATCAGGCAGAAATGTGGGCCTACCAATAACATTCCTCAATTACAAATATATAAATTTCGGTTATTGACTTTGGCGGTACAAGTGTTAAAATTAGAAGTTTAGTCTTAAATAATTGTCTTTTACTCCAATTTATTGGGTAAGCTTTATGACTTCATTAATTTTTTATCCTTATCGGCTACATTTTCAGGAACTACTAGAGGCATTATAATCCCAGAAACCATAAATAGTTAATTATCGATTACGTCAAGCAATATCTGTGGTGATTTTTTTGAGAGTGGGAGCCATAGGCTCTGTTGCGGTGCATCATTTTTAACGAAAGCAGCTTCCGAGTAATCAACTTCGTAAGGGCAGCTGAGTTCCTTGCTAAGATCTTAGACCGTAGGCGTTGCAGCATAAGATGTGCTTGTTCTATTTATTTTTTTATAGAGATATCACAAGACTCACGACCCCTAAATTCTCTTCATTAAGGAATAAAACACCACTGAAACCATTGCATAATAATTATGGTTATATATGACTTAATTAGGATTGAGCTATATTCATTAACACAATAACAGTTTAACAAAACTCACTCACACGTGAGGTTACATTGCTATGATCCATTAACTAAGCAGCAATCTTCCCAGTCGATGTTTCAAAATGAAATGCGGCCCACAAAAGTGAAACAATCACGAAGTTGTGCTAAACAAATGATTGCTTTTTTCTTCAGTCGCACTCGTTACATTTTCTCCGTTACTCTTGAGAATAAGAAAACAGTTACTGCAGATTGGTATACTGCCATTTGCTTGCCGAATATGCTCTGAAAAGTGCAGAAAAAGCAAATTGTTCTGCATCATGCCAATGCTTCGGCACATGCTGTAAAGTTGACTACGGAGTCTCTTCAATCTGCTGGAATCAAGTTAAAGTCATATACACCTTATAGCTCCGATTTAGCTCCATACGATTTCTTTCTCTTTCCGACTATTAAGGAGAAATTACGTGGAATACATTTTTCAACACCAGAGGACGCTGCAAAGGCATTTGAAGAGCATCTTAGCGCAATATTCAAAGAAAGTGCGTGAAATGTACAGGAGAGTACTTTGAAAAGTTATAAATATCGTTTGTTTAAATATGTCTTGTTATTACCCGTATTAATAAATATGTATATAATGTAGCACTCGTAAAATATACAAAACCATAAGGATGATTTTAAAATAAACGGGAAAAATTTATCACGTTGTTATCTAGGCCCAACAACGTCGATTAATAACAAAGCCGCATAGAGTAGAATAACTTTTTTTGAATAAAAGCGAAAATGTCGATTTTTTTAGAACTCGGGGAAGATGTGTATACAAATGATTATGTGTAATAATTTCAACTAAGCGTAGAAGAAACAGTATTGTGTTATAATACCAAATTACCGAATCTCTACGTTTTTATTTCTTGTGAATGTTAACCTACCTAAAAACCATTGACACACTTTTATTGGTCCGTGGCTCTATGTAGTCAATATTTTAGTATTACTTTCAAGCAGGTTCAGTTACATTAACGACCAAATCTATATTTTTATACCATATTGCTTTTTAGAGCAATTTAATTTTCAAATTATTTAGAAATGATTTGGCATTGTCATAGGACACATTATTTTACTATTATTAGTTAGTTTGGAATTTGACCTTTTATATTTAATAGAAAATTATTACTAAAAATCTTGTAATATACGTGTGCAACAGATCAATTAGTGGAACACTAAATTACATGTTGAAATTCATTATATTCATTGATTTCTGTATTTTATAAAAATAATGTGGGGCATCGCTACATCCACTTATCTTTTTACAAGGGATGTTCAAAATACTCACCACTACTGGCAACAAATATGTGTACTGTACGGCGTAATTATTGTTGAGTTTGAAGGAGCTTTTCGGAAGAATTACGAATTGCTCGTGCAGCACTAAGTATTCGTTCTGTTGATTATTTTGCGATATCTATAGCCATTACATAATATAGTGGTTTCGTATTCCACCGTGAATAAAGATCCTAGGGATTTAAATCCAGTGGTCGTGGTGGACATTGCACTGGACCATTTCTGCCGACCCATCTATTCCGAAAATGATTATTTAAACAACCCACCGCCGCACAAGTAGTATGTGGTGGTGCACCGTCATGCAAAAACCACATACAATTAGAGCAATATATTGCTAATTCGATGTATACTTGGTGTTTCAAAGGTTGTAAATAAAGATTACCATTTAATAGGAGCAGTAACATTTAAGGCTTTTCCTAATTGCATGTGGATTTTCGTCTTTCCATAATTGTGTATTTCGAAATTCATAATGCCGTCTCGTCTACTTTAACTTATCATAAGACAATTGTACATTGAAAACTTTTAGCACAATTTCACTCTTTTGCAACAGCCATTGACAAAACACAATTCTACCTAGGACATCCATGGGGCAGTATATCTTGTACGTTATGCACATGGTAAAGGTATACATTTTGTTCCTACAGTATCCTCTAGATTACGTGCTGCGATACCCCGAACTGCAGCTTTAGCCTTCTTGTATGCGTATCTTGGTTTTCGGTCACGCAGTCTATATTTAATGATTCAAGGTCTAAAATTTGGCCAGCTCTTACCCGGCCCCAAACACAGGCTGAGGAGTGAATGACCCACCATCAAGCAACTTTTACACAATTTGGGTAATCGTTGTGCAGTGTGGAATCCGTCGGTTTTTAGCATTGATGATACAAAGGAAAAATTGCTCTACCATTCCTATCTGCTTCTCCGTAAAGTAAGATACTGTCTGTTATTTCGATACTAGTGAATCTAATCAGTATTAAATAAACACGATATTCACATTAAAACTAAGTGTAATTAAACTAATAAGAATTAAAATATTTGAATCATTTAGCCATAAGTAGTTTAATAACGTAGATTAACTTCGGATTGATAAATAGTTTCAAGAAAAACGAAATCAGATATTCAAATTTATTTACTTGTAACTATTGACGGTTCGTCAATTAGTTATTATCAGTAATTAATATTGGTGTTGTATAAACAAAATAACAAAAGATCGTATAAGAATACATAAGTAAAAAAAATGCCGATATCAATTAATGTTGCACGAAGATTATACTTACATCAAAAAAAAGGTTAGGTTTAATTTATCGGAAACATCATTATCATAAAAATTTTTATCCTGTGATCTAAAGAATTGTAAGTTAAAATTATCATTCAAAATCTTGAAATATTATAATCCGGTGCATACTGAAGCTAAGCAATAAATGTATGAATTAGTATTTTTAAATATGTACTTACATAATGATTATAAAGTAATTTGAAATAGTGACGAATGAATGGAAAATTTAGTAAATGAAACATGATGACCATATGCAAAAAGGAAGATAACCACTAACATTACTTTTGATCAAGATTCACATTCTAATCCCTAATATACCTACATAAATTAATTCCAAACTAAAAGCAATTGAAATATCAATACAAAATAAAAAACTTTACTAATACTATTAAATAAGAATGAAATATAAGTTTAAATGAACTAACGTAAAATGGAAACAAATTTTAAAAGGAAATTCCAAACAAGCAATTAAAAATTAATTACAAATAATGATTAAAAATAGAAGAATACAAAAATATTTTATATAATGAAAATTATATAGGCATCAATATAATGAAAAGAGAGAAAGGCAAAATTTTAACTATTTTAGAATTTTATAATATATAACACTTTTAAAATTGAAGTTATTTGGAGAAGTTTGCATATGCCATACTTCTAGAAAAAGCCTATTGCAATATTTACACTCAGTGTCTAAAATGATTACATTGTTAAAATCAAAAGAATGTTTTTTATCTAGCTAAAGCAGTTGAATTTAACTTTTTATTTTTAATGTTATATTTATGAGGTGCTAATCTATTGACACTGAAAGTTAAATAATTTAAAGCAAATTCTATTAAATAGAATGCTAAGCACAGAAAGAGATAGAAATATAATAAATGGTTGAAGGGGACTATGAAGTTTGATGTTATATTTCTTTCTCTATTATAAGAACAACTAAAAATGTCTCTAATTATTTCATTTTTAAAGACTGTAGTTAGAGAAATATTAGAACGTCACGAAAAATGTACGTGATTGGTTGAAATGTATTTCGTTAGAATTCTTTTAATATCGGAATCATGTAAAAACAAATAAATTAAAACCTTTAAGTTTTCGTAATTAATTGAATAAAGTGTCCGGTGGATGTGTTTACTGTCTACAATCAAGTAATAGTTGTTAATTAATAAGATACGCGTTACATGCATATTGGTTAAATAATATATTGTAAAGTTTTATTTATCATCGATTGTTCTACTAATAGTGAGATAATTTTATTACAAAGAAATATAAATAAAATAAATAGATACAACATGAAGGCCATTATTAAAACGTGTAAAACCGTTAATTTTCAGAAAGGATTAGTGAAATTCTCCGAGTTAGTAGTAAATAAGCAATATGAAACTGCGAAATTAAATACTATAACGACTACTCAATATGGCCGACGTATAATGGTTGAATTAAAAGCCAATGTTGTCTTCTTACCAGCTAGACTTATGTCGACATTGAATGATGAGCTAACTAAGAAGTTTAATAAGAACGTTGCTGAAGGCCAGAAGAAAGCTACCTTAGTATCTCGGGGTACTAAACAGGTAAAGAATTGGCCTATTCTATGTATAACGTAACCATTCTGCAATATGTGGAGAAGAATCAAGATTCGGAATAATAATTCTATGTTTCATGTTCAATATTAGAGACAAAAGTTCCATTCAGCTGTATGTAAACAAGAATCAAGATTCTGTATAGCGGCTCTAGCGTTTCCTGTTAAATATTAAAGACATACTTCTCTTTTCCTCTAGTAGGGTATGTAGTATTTGAATTTTATAAATTTTAAATACCCAGTTGGATGGTTATTATTTCATTTCTTATTTGCTCTAGAAACGTATCCGATTTTAAATTTTAGAGATCTTAAATGCAAGATTGACATTTCAAGAAGAATGCCAATAACAGTAGAAATGTGTTTCATATTAATTTTCTCTAGAATACCGTTATAAAATTTGTTAGATGACTAAATTGTTCAATAATATGATCATTAATCAATTGCATGTCACTATGTAAAACTTTTTACTTGAAATAAGATTCGTTAGCAAAATGTATGACAAGAGCGTTTATTGTCACATACATGAACGGAACTCTAATATAAAGACTCAAGATTATGAATTAATTTTAATAAGTATACAGTTGTTATGCAAAATTTAAAATATTTATGAATTAGGAAAGGCGAAATATGGAAAAGTTGTGAAAGCGAAAAAAGAATTACTGTATCTTCTAAATCTAAATATTATAGAGAAGTGGAATTACAACGAACTAGATTCTCGAAGCACACGAAAAATATAATCAGTTTATTAACTAGAGCTTTCAGTAAAATTAGATCCTGTGTATTAAAGGTAACTATCGAATAAAAACAATACCTTGAATCCATGTTGTGTGCGCTACAAAGATATAAAATATTGTTTGATCAATTACAAGTAAACGTTGAATTTCAAAACTTTAAAAAGATAGGATTCGATACGTCATCCAAAACCTCTAGATTAAACCACGGAAATCAGGTATCCCAAGTACCTAAATATTATTCAAATAGAGTAAAATGGTTTAATTATGCTATAGCATTTTCCAATAGTATTAGATGCGGTTTTGTAATAAACCTAACACGTAAGAATATAGGTAGGTTTTTAGATAATTGTTTCATTATATTTCAGAGGAAAATGGTAAAAATAGTTAGAAAGGGAAGAGAGATGCGTGAGTCGTATAACGTTTTTAAGACAAATACTGAATTATCAGCTGAGTCTGTAAACCAACCTATTACAACAGCTGAAATTTTAAAGGAAACGTTAACTTTTACATCCAAAAATGTGAACCCGTTAGCTACAGATTTAGATAAAGAATCTTTGAAGAAGGGGTTGAAGTTATATGTTGAGGATTATCTAGATACATTTCAAGAACGAGCGAAAGGATGGTCATGGCTTTCTATTTCAGCACGACGTATTAATATAATTCAGTGCACACGTAAAATATTCACACGTCTCACTGGAATACCCTTTTTAGATCTTCCTCGTAAGGTTAAACTGAAAAAGCAATGCGTAAATATAAGAAACCAAAATAGTTGTTGTTTCGCTTGGGCTATAGTTTCATCTTTCTCTCCGGCAACCACAAAGTGTAATTATATTTCGTCACTATAAAGGAGTATTAATTCTTCATAACATTATTTCCTTGTAAGCGTGAATTCTAAACAATATAAAAATTTTTTAAGAATAAATCTTACAATTTCACTTAACGTGTATTTCTTATCTCGAAATAAGTGTCAATTTAATATCATACCTCTGTATGTAACTGATACACGTAAGGCTACTCATATAAATTTACTATTGATTACTGAGAAATATTCAAAGGATGAACAAGAGAATATAAGCTATCATTCAGATAAGGATGAGAAGAAGAAGGAAGAATCTCAAACGCTTCAGGAAAGACTTACTAATTTCAAAGGATTTATTCACAGATACAGACAATTACTAATGTTATGTAAAACGTTTAAATCGACTGGTACGAGGTCAGGCCACCAATGTTTATACAAAAATCTATGTTTGCGACCGATGTTTGTGTTATTGTAAGAATCAAGAATAACCCGATTTAAATTCATCAGACTGCAATCGTTTAAACACCAATTGTAAGATTATATTGCCGAAAAGCAATGAAAAATTCACTTTCGTAATTTTCGAAATAAATTGATTACGCCATTCGTAATTTATGCGGATTTTGAATTTGTAACCAAAAATATTTCTCCTCTCTTAGAACATAACTCAAAAAAGCTGAAGAACCTTCAAAGTTGTGAAATATGTAGTGCTGGATACTATATTTACAGTAAAAACAAGCCAGAGCTTTATTATTATAAGCTTCGTCATAGCACAGAAGCTTCTGTGTGGGTCAATGTGGAACTAGTTAGAATTACAAACGAAACAGCACTCTATATCGATCAAGTAACTCCAGTTAAACCTTTAACCTTGGCCCAAAAGACAGAATTTTATTTAGCACCAATTTGTCATATTTGTGAAGAAGTGTTGAACCATGGTGAAGAAAGGGTGATAGATCATTGTCACTTACCATACACCGCTTTTTACAAAATAATTATAGGAAAAGTAAAATTACGGCCTTATTCCAAAGTTATATTAATTTCGTCCTGGTTCAATGAACGCCGATGCGTGGAAGATCTTAACAGCAGCGTTGGTGAACATTCTGAATTCCAGGTTCGGAAATGCTCTAACTCGTGAGCAGAGGCATCAGCGGTGAAGCAATCGAATTCAAAATACAATTACTAATTAAGTTAATCAAAAAAGCGTCCCATACCTACCCGATCTTAGCGTATCTTAGCGTACGTCGGAAGCACAAAAAAATCAGCCATTGTATAACGGATAAAGGCAAAAGTTGTGTACACCAATGCCTTTATACGGTACAAAACTGGTAGCAAAAAGGGCAATGATAAGCTTTTTAAGTGAAACCTAAGTAAGGATTATAGTTTATATTTATAAACGTTAGATCGCTGCATTTCCTGACAATGGGATTTGAAAATACAACTTTCCATAAATACCATAAATTAATAATTACAATTCACGAATCTCTGAACATCAAATAGTAGCAAAACAACTCTTACAAAGGCAGATTATTCATAAACATCTTATATTAACATAAATATCAATTTCAGTTTCTGTACCCCAGCAATTTATAAAACGTAGATACGAGGTTCGTAAATATAATATTTCGTTATAACTTTAACCAGCCGTAAAAAGTATATTTTATTAAATTTGACCGTATCAAGTGACCTTTTTTATTTAACAGAAAATTATTGTTAAAGATCTTGTAATGTACTTATACAACACATCGAATAAAGGTATAACAAATTACTCGTTGGGGATATCCAATGCATGCTCATGTACGTTTTAGCATAAGACCACTATAAGGGGAACCCAAGAACCTGCCTCTTTCTAAGAGGTTTCTGAAATGCTCACCTTCACTGATCATTCATGTGCGTGTCCTAATGTACGAGATAATTATTGTTACGTTTAAAGGAGCATTCCAAGATGATCACAAATTATTCATTTGGCATTACGTATTTGTTCTGTTGATGGTTTTCTGTTATTTATAGGCACCACATAAACTAACTGTTTCATATTCCCCCTTAAATAAAAATCACAGTAACTTAAGTTCGGTGATTGCGGTGGCCTTTGCACTCAATCGGTTATACTGATTCACCTATCCCAAAAATGCACACTACACCAATTAACAGGAGAACTAGTGGTATGCCGTGATGCACAGTTCTACATGCGATTAACCTATCCTATTAGTATATGGACATATATCTGGTGTATTTCAGCGGTTATATATAAGCATTACCTTCTAATGGTAGAGGTGCAATTAAGTGGCCACCTAAGATGCCCGTAAAGATACTTATAGAAGAACGCTGCCGGTGGTGACCTTCCCTAGTTGCATGTGGATTTTCGCCACTCCATACGTGTGTGCTTCGAAATTCATAATACCATCTTACGTTAATGTTACATCATCACAAACTAATAGGAAAAAATTGGAAGGATTTGGTGCATGTTTTGCAACAACCACTCGCAAGATGCAATTCTATGTGGGACGTCAATGTGATAATACGCGCGTCATGTGATAAGGGTATAAAATATGGTGGTGCAGAGTTCTCAAAATCGCATGCTGCGCTACCACCTTAAGTTTATTGAACTGGTACCCAAATTTTTAGTTACGTTGCTAAAATTAATGCTTTAGATCTAAACTCTGGTCAGCTGTTACTAGACCTCGGCCCTGCAACTGGGGAGTGAATAAGTAATCTTCACATAACCTTTACTCAATTCGGTAAACGTTGTATGGAGCGGAAGTCGTTCATCGTGTAACACTGAGCATACAAACGACGTGCTTCTCTGGCATTCCCAATCACTTCGCCGTAAAGTAAGACAATGTCATTTCGATATTAGTGAATCTATCAATTATTACATAAACACCGTATTCAACTTAAAACTAAATGTAATTGATTTGAAAAAACACGAAAACCAAAATTAATACACTTCGGTAACGAAAAACATTGGAATTAATATTGTTTGATGAGGTACAAAAAGTTCTGACAATCTAATATTACCTACAACATTGAAAATCAAGGTGATCCTATAAATGAAAGGAATATCCTCAATTCATATACATTTTGTAGTTAAGTATGTCGTAACAACTCCGTTATATTATTATCGTTGATTCACTTTAAGCAAAACATTCAGCTTTTCTGCTATCGTATGAATCATCAAAGAATATTTTAGAACTCTTTAACAGTTCTTTTTGTAGAAATGTCGAAAAAATTTAGAACTACCTCGATGTGTCTGGAGAAAATTTGTCGTTGCATTTTAAATTCACTCTTTATATAAAAATAGCTAATGAACCAGGTATTAAATTACATAGAAGATTACTTAACCTACATAGTAAATTAGTACGACTATTGGTAAACGAATTAGACATTGTGTTATTCTAGATTTGTAAGGTAAGAAAGGCAAGTCAAGACTTAATGATTTATAATTAAATCAAGTGAAATGAGCTATCGCTTAGTGTTTGATAGTAAATCTATACTAACAATAACGTATTAAATATCTCAGTTTTACTTCTCTCCCTTCAAATAATGTTCTATATATTTTCTGGGTTCATTTAACAAAATGTTTAATAGAAGACTTGGCCATTAATCGGTGTATTGCTGAATTAGAGATTTTCTAGTTTACATTTTTTTACAGTAGCGGGTTCAGACAACTTAACTCTCAGATCCAAAAAGTATTCAAACAAATTTAATCGTCAAACTAACGGCGTTTGGAGGGATATGGATGAATAAACGGTTCTCTCTAGAAATAAGGAATCGAATTTGCTTATGGAATTTGCATTGGCAGTTACTTATCCAATTATCCACAATTAAGTTTTGAAAATGTATCCGCACATTAAATATTTGATTTAATGGATTGGATAGATCACGACCTCCTAAAAGCCGGTTTAATTGAACACACAATACCTACATGTAAAAGGGGGAAAACCTAAGAAGGTTAAATCGTTCATGTAAATTTCTTAGCATATATTATTGCCTCTGTCTTAGTTTCACAGGAAGGTAGACTAAAACGTTTGTCAAATCCTACATTATTTATAAATAAATCGACTGTAAAATAAGATTAGGAATTAGTTCTACTGACAATAGGTATTATAATATTAGAATTATTTTCCAGTATTACTTTTTATGCAATATTTATTTAATAAATTCATTCGATACCAATTTA
>JAHWXV010616363.1:0-22297 GCA_024586415.1 Phrixothrix hirtus | reverse complement strand
GTATACTTTATAAGATAATTCTTACGTTCACTTACTGTCCGAATAAATAATGAAAATAGTTGAATTATGTATTATCCTCCGTCATTAATTAAACATCGCTAATTAATGTGAATATAAAATTTCTGAAATAATCTAATGTGGATTTAAATAATAAATGCTATTCGGTTGATATGTAAAGTCACTAGATAGCGTTTTATAGTCGCAAGCCGTGATGTCATTTTATGTGTGTTACAGCCTGCAGAAAGCTGAATCATGCAGACCTGTATGTATAAGTATAAGTCTCGAGGGGTTCTTTATTAAACCGTGAATAAAAACCGCGACATCGTAAATTAAGACTTAAATTAACTTCCATACTAATTACATAATAGAGAATTTTAAATTAATTTCATTAGAGCTTCGATTTTTAAATTAACTTTCAGATCAATTACATAATAAAGAAGTTTAAATCAATTTTATTATAGTTTCGGCCTTTAACTTAAATTTCAGATCAATTACATAATAAAGAATTTTAAATCAATTTAATTATAGCTTCCATTTTTAAATTAACTTTCAGATCAATTACATAATAAAGAATTTTAATAAGCATTCGCATATAAATTTGAATCATAAAAATATAATTATCAAAAATGTTCCGTGATGAAGTTAAACTCTATAAATGAAAATAAATGTTCGATTATTTATATAATTAGCCTATTAATTAAATTCAACCGTGAATAAAAACCGCTAAACGCCAATAAAACCATCAATTAAACGGCTAAAACGTGAATAAAACCGCGAAACCGCGAAATAAACCGCGAATTAAACTGAAAAACCGCGAAAGAAACCGAGAAACAGCTAATTAAACTGCGAATCAACAAAATAAAGCGATAAACCGCTAGTTAAACCGTGAACCCGCGAAATAAGCCGCGAAATAAACCACGAAAGCGCGAAATAAACAAGGAAACCGTTAAGCAAACCGCGATACCGCGAATAAAACTGTGAAACCGTTAATTAAACCGCGATACCGTAAATGAAACCGTCGAAACGCGAATAAAACTGCGAAACCGCCTAACAAACCCCGAATTAAACCAAAAAACCGCTAATAAATCCGCGAAACCGCTAATAAAAAGGCGAATTAACAGTCACACCGCTAGCTGCGAAATAACCCTTTTTCGTGAGGCTGGCCCCGTACCCGCTAATCTTCCCTACTTCTTTGCTAATATATTTTCTCTGGTACTGGATTATTAACTGCGTACTTACACTTTCCGCAGTAGAAAGCGAAATAAATGTATGAAGAAAAACATACTATGGCCTTATTTTGATAGGGGTTGAAAAATGCTACATAATTACTTGTTAAGTTTTCAAAACTTTCCTTCGATATCTTAAATATTCCTTTATGAGTACATTTTATAACATGGTAAATGTCACTGAATTAAACGTTTCTGCACATTTTGTCTCATTAAACCGATATTAATATTCTAACTATGAGTTACACAGTGGAAAATTCCGTGATGAGACAGGCCACTAGGTCAAATTACACAGCTATAAATTGGTAATAATGTAAAGACTATTTCGGAGTAATCTCAATATTTCAGCTATGCTACAAAGAGCAATGCGAGTTTAGGTTAGAAAACACTGCTGTAAATGCTGCAGGAAATGTAAGATATAATGAATTCTAACTAAAATAAATTAAAAAAGGAAATGATATCAGTTAAAACAAATTAAAATAGATTACAAGGGGAAAATAAATGAAATTAGAATCAATTATAGAAAAGAAATACAAAAGCACTCTAAGAAAAGAAATTGAAGCAGAGCTTAAAAGTAGACATTGGGGGCATAACAAAGAAAGTTGCTGAGATTACAATTGAAGTATGAAGAGAAAATCGAGGGCATCACGGAAAAAGTCTATAGGGTAACCAAGAATTTTGAAGAGTTAAACCAATTGCTTATTCTCCTACGACCAGATAAGCTAGCGCGATAAAGCAAAGAGTATGTTTGATTCATTATGAAAACGGGAGGCAGTCTATTTTCCTTCCACAGTAGTTAGTATGTCAAGCGCTAGAAAATACATAAAAGTACACCCGTATGATGAGAAAACGCCTTGGATCATTATAAACGGTTCATGGCGCCACAAGATCTAACAAGTTGATCATAGAAGCAAAGGTGATCACATTGATAGTGGTTAAGATTGGTAGTATTTTATGGACCTGAATACTTGCCGAAGGTTTTCTGTACCTAGTTGAGAAATAAAGTGCGAAATATTGGTGAAAATCCTTAGGAATCTGAATCCGCAATTACATGATAAACCTGATTTGGTTATACGACTGCGCCAAAAAGTTTCATCGAACAAGTTTGGCTAAAAATGTTTGTGGATAGTTTACAAGATTTGGAAACAGAGCATGCACTGAGTTTAGGCCGTGCATTGGAATTTGAAGCCGCTAAATAATCATCAAAGGGCAATACTCACATTCGGGTAGTGGTAAAAATCTAAGATGGCATGAAGAACATAGAAAAGACAGTTTTGAGAATAATAAGAAGACAAAGACCAATTAAACGAAAGCCGCAAGATTGAAAGTGTGGAAAATAAACGCATGTTGCCTTGAGACGGGGAGCAGTTCTGCCAATAACATGCATCGCCAGAAAAAGTGACAAACGTCGACCTCCGCTAGTCAGGGTTAGAAAGTCTCTATCTAAATAGCATCCACGATACAAACCGGACAGTTGGTACATTTACGGAACTATCGTAGAGAAAAGTTATCAAATTTTGCCGGATACGGGAGCGATGAAGACACTAGTAAAACCAAATGTCATTAACGATGGAAAATTACTATTTTCGTTGCTCTTATTACGGACAGCTACAAGAAATTATGCATCGTCCATAGTGAAATCATTAAAAAGGTTGAAATTTATTGCAGAAGTTGTACGTATCGAATATTAGTATCTGATACCGAAGACGATATACTTGCTATGGATATCAGGGCAAAGTTTTGATTCATGTTAAATTTGATGAAACGGACATTACCAACGAGAAGTGTAGAAATCATTATGGGCCGGGCGGGGTGTGCAAAAATCCTGGAAACTAGCTATAAGGGTATTGACTGCGAGGTCAGTGATTAAAGGCACTGAATTCAGATTGTGCACAACAGTATACCATAAATACCAATAATGAAATGAGCTGTACTCATAAAGCAGTTATCTGAACCCCGTGCCATACCTGACCTTTCGGGTAGCAGTGTACCCCAAGAGTAAAAGAAGGCTGACGAACTGTTTGAAAGATTCGTTGACAATTCACCGCTAACGATGGGTTGAAAGGAAATCCAAACAAGTTATGTACAAAATAAATACCAGAGATGCGCAGACGATAAGCCAATCAAGAAAAATGTCTTCGACCAGACGACAAGAATCTGTGAAAATAATTCTTGACATAGACAATCAAGGGATTATGGAAGGTCGAAAAGTCTATAGGTATTGTTAGTTGTACAGATTAAGGAGAAAGATTAGCAGCACTAGATTGGGTGTATATTATCATCGCTTGAACAACGTAATCAAATCGGACAGTTGCCCATTACCCTGGATTGATGACATGTTGGATACACTTTTCGATTCCGGATGGTTCTCCACTTTAGATATGAAAAGTAGATATTTACAAACCGGTGTAAAAGCTGAACACCGCGATGAGACGGCATTTGCCGTCGGGTCGGTGCTATGCCCAAACGACGTTTGAAAGGTTGATGGTAGATAGTTGTAAGAAGCTTGACTTGGTGGTAAACGTGTCTAGTTTACTGAATCCGAAAAAAGGAAAGCTGTTCCAGAAGGAAGTTGAGTACCTGGGCAACTTTTTATTGAAAAAGGCATTGTATCTGACCAATAAAATATTTCGAAAGCATGAGAGTAGCCAGAGCCAAAATTTAAACCCAAATTACAAGGTTTTTTGGGTTTATATTCCTACTATTTGTACTATTTGTAGAAGAATAATGTTACTTGAAACGCTTAAGCGAATATTGATAACTGCTCCATACTCAGTTATTCCTTAGACACAGATGAAATTAATGTTGGTAACGGTATCGCTCAATTAAACACTTCAAAAAATATTTTTATGATCGGAATTTCCCGGTGAGAATTGACTATGCGACGTTGAAATGGTCGGTAGAGTTTAGGAATCCAAAAAGCAAACCATAATATGGAATACAGGTTCCAAGAGTATGACTTCGAAGTGAAAGACAATGTCAAGCAAATGATCCAGATTTAAAGTTACTTCTGATGAGGAAGAACAGTGATCAAATACATGCATCCCCATCTTTAAAAATACTAGTCTCAATGAAGCTTTTTGTAAATCTAGGGCATTTTTCCGGCAGTAGCCCTAGAGAATAACGGTGAAACTGAGAAACAAATGCAATTGGTAGTTCTGAAGAATAAAGTGGGAGAGCGTTTGTTACAACTACTTGCATTCATCATATGAATGCAAAAAACTGCGGAAAATGTCCTCGAATGATTTTATTGGGTGAATTGGAAGAAACGTGGTAAGTAATGATGTCAATGGTATGAAAAATGCTCTCCAAGAACGTTTCACTTGGAAAACGGAAACACAATCGAATGGGTAGCCATTGATGTGGCACGTCCATTTCTAGAAACAAAAGCAGGCGATAAATACATCTTGGTGACGATGAATTATTTAAATAAATGAATCGAGGCATGCTCTCTACAATTTTAGGAGACAGTTACAGTAGTCAAGATATTTCTTAACAAGTTTTTAGCCGTTTGGGAATACCATAGGAATTATATTCTGGCAAAGGACGAAATTTCGGGTCAATCTTATTTCAAAGTACTGCTCTCCATCCGCAATCAGATGGAATGGCTGAGGGCATGGACGGATCCGTTGTTGAAAGATCATTAACAGGATTGAGATCAACGCTTATATCTGTTCCTAATGGTACATCGGTTGACTGTGTACGAGACGACAGTCTAGACCCCGGCTAAAGTATTTTTTCGATGTAAGATAAGGTTATCATGTGATTTAGAATTTGTTAGCATGTCCGGAGAAGAGAAGACTATAGAAAGTGAGTACACTAGGAGTTGAACTTTAGATCGCTAGCAATGAATAAATGTCAAGCAAGATATATTTTAAAACTACGAAATGTTGTTGCGCTATCCGCGGCGACAACGCGCCGCATCACCCAAACTACAACGGTCCTGTGAAGGTTCGTATAAAGTTATAAAAAAGTCAATGTAATCTACCGATTTTTAAAATTATCCAGAGGAAAACCTGAAGTGGTACACATGAATCTATTAGTTCCGTACACTGGTAGGAATATGAACCAAGAACAACCTAAAATGGAACAAAGAGTGAACTACGTTGGAGTGTAGAATTTGGAAACGAAGATTAAAGAACCCTCATCTGCGGAACTCATGGTGTCCTATTTACAATCACGAAAATTCAGTTTTGGCGTTATGACTGAACATCACAAAAATTTTTTTGATGTGTGAGAGCAGTATGTTTTAGCTCATTGTGAGAGATCTGCGTTGGTTTGGTGGTGTTTTTAGCAGGAACTAGAAACTAGGAAAACATGCCATCTATGGTGCCATCGCCGCCAGGGTAGGCAAAATATCTACTAATGTATAATTATCTCAGAAGTTACGTTACGAAGACCTGTGGAAGGTGTTGTGGGACTTTAGGAAGCAATTTTGTACCACTGACGTCGGACAGAAATCAATTTTGGGCTACACCAAGTTAACTGGCAAGTGGTTCGCAGCTTGCTAGGATTAGTGTTTCAAGAACACAGACATCCAGATCCTGACGTGTATAGTTGGAATTCAAGAGATATCCTGCCAAGGAAGGAAACAGATTCCAGTAGAATCACACTGCACATACTGAGGTCATTGTTACGAGATGCAACAGCCTCAAGGAGGGGACAGACGTCCGCTGCCGACTTGGCAGAGCGGCAGCCGCTTATATGGCGAACTAGATCACCTTCAAACACACCGTTGTGCACTGGCTATTTACATTGAAACCAGTGCCCTCTCCAATCCGACACCAAAGTTTGCACCCGCCGCGCAAAACACGACAAGGAGCTTGAAGCCGACCTTAAGATACTCATTCGGCGTAGAACTTGTTCAGGAGTTACGTCCTCTGAAGATCTGGGCTCTGAGGCCCCCTGTAGCATTACATGAGTCGGAAGAAGGCTCCAGATCAGACGGGACACCTACATCCCCAATTGGGCATCAGCTTTGCAGTCTATCATCCGACCTGAGCAGGGATTTAGTGCTGCGCCATCGTCCTTTCACAGACACCTAGTCCACTTCACAACTCTTACCGAGTTTTACAACCCGAGCGGTCGGCGATACGAATACAGCTATGGGTGCCAAGCAGAGATCAGGACAACGAGCTTTTCGCCGTTTCCGCGTCCTACTGGTATGTAATATGACCGCTACTCGGTCTTCATCTTCTCCAGTGTAATATGGGACACCATATTAGCGTTTCTGTATACGTCATTTTGGGTCTCGGCATACTGCGATTTCCGCTTACCGTTGGGAGACCGCCATAGTGACAACGGTCGGTCCTCATGAGAGTATTCATTTTTATCGAGCTTCTCGAAAGTCTCTTGTCATTTTTCAACGGGCCTCTTGTGCTCATGATGGAATCGGGTCGACAGCTTGCATCGGCTATGCGGGGTCGCAACTCCTCGAAAAACAACATGCGCAACCAGTAAATTCCCCTGCGTCATCAAGACGCAAAGTCAGTAATAATATTTGTTGTTATTCACATGGTGCAAAACTGCGTGATGAGTCATTTCGCTGTAAATTAGCCACCAAGTTTAAATTAAGTTTTGCTATAAGTATGAATCACGATTTTAATTAGTTTACTGCTAAAATTATATTGGTGTGTAAAGATCGTGAATATAAAATTTGTTTTATATAAATTAAAAATAAACAGAAACGTACAGAATACTAGAACACAGTACAGTAACTTTAACAGGAGTAAATTTAATAACTTGAAATTCAAAACATTTTCGCAAAAACGGTTCAAGGGGTGTATTGATTGAAATAGTTGTACTTTTGCTGACAGTAACAAAAATTTTGTGACGTCATCATTTCTTAAGTTATAACGTCATCGATAATTTTTTTAAATAGAATGCCCTGTATATTTTCCAAATTTTGTATTCAGATTTTTATTGCGAATAAAATGGTATATCACTCATATTTGTATGATTAATAGTTTCTGAGTATGACCTTTCCGACTAAAAGTTGGCGACGGGCAGTTTTTATAGCGGTGTTCGTTTATTTATTTAGTATTTTGACATTTCTCTACACCGTTGTGTTGTCACTGTCAGAGTGAATTTGAACCTATTACTACTCGGTTGAAACTGTTTGAGACGAAACCTTACTTATCAGAGTCCCGCAAAATTAAAATATTAATGATTGATTATGGAGACAGAAGCAGAACTAAAATGGAGGTTGTCGATTTATTTAGGCAAAGTACCCAGATTTATCATCTATTAATCAAGGTACGATTAGCAAAATTGAAAAGAGATTCCAAGAAATTGGGTATGTTAGAGATGTTTCTAGACAAAGGCCTTCTAAAATCGATAAAAATACTAAATTAAATGTAATATTGGAGTTTGCAGCCAGGCAACTTGCTCGGGACAATTGTATTTGTCTCAAATCTGTGCGGAAAATATTGCAAACAAACGACTTTACAAAATGCAAGCAGTCCAAGAGTTACTTGAGAATGATACAGATCGCAGAGTTCAGTTTTGTGAATTAATCATTTACGCTATTGATGGAAATCAAATACCACCGGAATGGATACTTTTTTCTGATGAGTCTACATTCACTCTAAACGGTCATATTAATAAACATAATTGTCACCACTGGTCCGACGTTAACCTCCACTGGATGAGGAAAACTCATACTTAGTACCCATTGAAAACTAATGCTTGGGCTGGCATAATTTGCAGTCAAGTACTAGAGCCTATATTCGTCGATGGTAATTTGACCGGAAAAATGTATCAGGATATTCTTGAACACGAACTAGTTCAGGCCTTATGTGCCTTATATCCGAGTCCGTTAGGATCATATTTGCTAGATGAAAGGATATGAATTCAACAAGAAGGAACGCCATCACATTATGCTCATGGCATGCGTCAGTATTTCTACGAAATTTTTTTAAATAGATGAATTGGCAGAAGAGCTGCAATTGAGTGACCGGCAAGATCTCTCGATCTTACCCCACTCGACTTTTTCTTATGGGGACACCTGAAAACCATAATTTATATGAAGAAACCAGAAAACCTCAAAGAACGTATTATGCAAGAAATCTGACAAATGTCTTCAGACATTTTACAAATGTTAGAAATGAATTTTACCATCGGCTTGGACTATGCCAGCATTTAAATGATGCACATTTTGAACATCTTTTACATTAAAACTTACTTTTAAAAATTAAGTTTTTTTTCCAAACTTTTTACTTTTGTTAAGGTGCCGTTTTCGAAATAAAAATCTGTATTCAATATTTGAAAAAATTATCGATAACATCAAAACTCGAGTAAAAAATGTTGTTACCCTCAGCAAAAGTTCAACTATTTCAATCAGTACATCCCTTGAACCGTTTTTGCGAAAACGTTTTCAATTTCAAGTTATTAAATATATTCCAGTTAAAGTCACCACACTATATAATTATTTGTGGATTCTAAATAACTTATAGAGCTATAAGTTATTAAGTATATTTATTTTTATACTTAATACGTAATAAAATCCTGACTTACTTTACGCTGTTAAAACCTGATATGCCTTTGCTCATTAGACAACCCGACATCGGTTGTTTTTTACAGATTGTATCATTCTCTTTCAGTTAGTTTGATCTTAATCTTGATTCAAAGTAGACTTGTTGATAGGTTTTTAAAATCAAATATAGTGTAGTGGTCAAATTCTTGAGCAAAGAAGAACGACATGAGTTAAAAACTGTTCTCTATTACATTTAACTTTGAATGAGTTGAAATGCTCAATAACTGGCACATTTACTTCACTGGTCGGCTCAATCAAGGCAAAAAGACGTGAGTAAATGGCTAGAAGAGTTCGTCTAGTGTAGGGCCAATGTGTACAGCTATTGTTTCCAAGGCTGTCGTGAAGGAATACTGATACAAATAAGTCTTGCCCATTCTAGAGCCTAAAGATAACCCCCACCGATTACAAACACTTTTTAAATTTGAAATCTGAATTACGGGAGAGGTAAAAGGTTGATGAAGATATCCTATTTTGCCACCAAATAATAAAACTATTTTTCACAAGTACGGTGAAGTGCTGAACTTACTTACTTCACTTATTTCTCAGGTTCGAAACTTAGGGGCTACCACATACAATTTTGTAGTGCGATTTGCAACTTATTAATAACCGAAGAATTCTGAATTAACGTTTCCTTTTTTTGACTTTTAAGGAAACTAGAAGTGTGGTCGAATTGGCTAACTGAACTTTTAATACTTCATCTTTATTGTAAATACGCGCAACATAACCTCAAAAATATTAACCGCTTGAACAGCGTTGACTTAATGCGTCATACAAAAATTAAACATAGTTTACTATTTAATTGGACAATTTAATTTGCTGAAAGCATCGTCGAATTTTATGATTTATCCATTAAAATAATCCTGTCATGTAATATACCTTAATTGATTAAAAATACGTTTCATCGGATTAAGGTAAATCGCTTAGGAGCTGTGGAGCTCTTTTGATTTTTGAACAGGGCGGATTTGCACGTCTAGTATGCTAAACGATCGTTCTCATTAGTTTCTAGAATATAAACGTGCGAGATATATCCGAAGGTTTCATCGCTAAACCTTGATAATATTTCAAAATGAGATGAGATACGTTCATTGCAATTCATGATAACGAAAATTAAAGCGGTGGACACATAACCCGATGTTAAACTGGTACCTAGCAGAAATACTGTTGAACTATTAACTTTTTAAACAATTGACTAGTAGATGTGTGTATGTGTAAGAAAGGAATATGTTGTTATCGCCGTCTTTGTTTCAAATTTATGTAAGTATGTCGCAATGCGGTGGTCTTTTGATTTAATCTAATACTTGCAACTATTAAAACGTCTATATATAAATATTAAATAAACAAAGTAGACCATTTAAATAAAATTAAACAATTTATATTGTTACGTTATTTCAAATGAATGATGTATGCGAATAATAGCTTTATACAATAATGGAAACAGTGGTTATGTAAAGTAAACATTCAAACAATGTTAAAGAATAATTAAAATTACGTAAAATTCAGCTCGTAATTCATATTATTTCCGGGCTTTTTGATGAATTTACATTTATGAACGGGAAAAACTGGGGAAAATGCGCATGAGTAGCAACTACAGAAATCGACCCGGTATTCATAAACACTGTCCTGCAGGAGCTCACTCGCAAAAGCAGAGAATGCGGTGTTGCGACGAGGAAGCTCTTCGTCTAACTGCTGCAGACTTTAAATTAAGTGCTTACAAAGTTTATTATTTTTTAAATGTCTTAAATAATTAACTTTTATAAATTTAGTACGTTGTGATTTCAAAACACTCCTCAAGTCTTCCATTTTAGTATACCTGCCTAAATTATCCGAGCCACAAAATATTTTAAAGATAAATTAATATTAAAGTGTTACAAAAGTGAGAATAGTAATTTGTATTTGTAACAATAGATAATAAACTCAAGTTGATTACTTAATGAAATGCATATCAGCGTCAGCAGTTTTTGCTGTTCATTACAACTAAAGCAAATTTGCAGACAGTGCGGTGATCATGGGTTACAGAAAGCGTAAGCGAAGATCTGCCACTCCGTGGAAAGTTGTTAGACGGTGCGTGGTGTTTTTCACAACGATATGTATTATTCCTGTTGTTTTGGTCCTGTTGGTTACAACCGATCAGTATTTGAGGCCGATAAAAACAAACAGACTTGGATTACGACCTGAAGTAAGTATTTCTTTTTATTTGATATTATTTTCATAGAAATTTGTATTATATATAAAAGTACCGACGCTATATGTATGTATATAACAATACTTCCTATACAAAACAGCTGTATTACATAGTTATTTTTAATTGGCAAATTAAATGACACAATTGAATTGAATTAAATAGTTGAAATTAATTTAAATTGATGTGTTATTCCAGTAGTTTTTATACATTTAAGCGTTGTGATTTATTTTATTCTAATGATTTTAATAGTTATTCGTGTTTACACAGTTTTTGCCAATTTTTTAAAAATTAAGGCCTGGATGGTTCAGTAGTTCACATGTTTACTTCGAGCCTAAAGGACCCGGGTTCAAATCCGAGCGACGTTAGTAAATTTTTCAGCGTAAAAATATTTAAAAAGGTTTCTTCTTTTCGGATAAGGAAATAAAACCGTAGGTTTAGTGCCACTGTAATATTTACTATATTAAAAATTCCCACTTGGGGTTGGAAAACTTCTATTGGATAGAGCAAAACAGTAGGGGTAAACCGTAGCCAACTTTGCTTGGTATTTATTTGTTTACCGCTTATTTTTTTCATATAAAATATTTTTAGTAAATCCTAGCCTTACAAAATGTTCAGACATGGCTATCAAACGGTTTCGTACTTTTCCTCAAAATCAGTAAATCTTACAGATTTGTTACGGATTTGTTCACCCTTTTGACAACCCGTTAGTTTGTTATGTTACTACATTTGCGCGAGATTTCGAGCAATTTCCAAATATGTTATATTGTTCGTAGCTTCGCCTTATTAAAAAAATGTTTCCTTCGTTACTTACTGAATAGTAAGTTCAAGAACAAATAATTCTATTCTCTCTCTTTAAAACTATAATCGTGCACAGCACGTATGACAAATTGTACATAGCAGTTGAAGCGATTTTCCGTTGTCACGATTTAAATGGACGACTACATCTATATAGCGCAAGGCCGATAGCACAGTGCAGGAGGATGTGGGTCAAATCAAAAAGTTACCGTGTCTTGAACTAGCAGAATCAATCGTGAAAGACCCAAAAGCTCTAATATGTAATGGCAATGATAACTTCCAGAAAAGAATACGAAACAAAATAAATGCCATAGGCCGCCTTGAAGACATTTATCCATATATGCAGATATGCATGATAAGTTAAAATTGTTTCACCTTTATCAAAAACATTTTACATTACTTAGATCACGAGGTTCAACGGCGTTATTTCAAACACGCGCTAATAGGCATGGTAGGAAGAGGAGTCACTAATAAGAAAATGTCTTGTATCGGCAGGTACATAAATGATAAACAATACGCAATTATTGTAAACAAATCAAAGTAACCTACAATTAAAAGCCAGGGATTGAACCGTGTTTGTACTCAGAAATCAAATCAAATCTTAAGGATAGCAAGGATCTTTATATATAATTGTAAATGTTATACCTAAGCTTTTTTATACACATGTATACAATAGCATTTATTTTATCTAAACCTAATCTTTTCTTAAATACAAGTTGTGGGTAACATCGCAGTAATAAGAATTTGAATTTTATTGTAACTCTACGAGCGTATGTAAAAATCTCAAGGCAGTAATGATTTGGTCAGTACAGAAAATACAAGAATAAGATATCGATTGACAGTAGTTGAATTCACCCGTCAGTGATTAGATACTAATTGAAACAGTGACCTTCTCATAACTTGCAAATAAAACGACGGTTAACTCTTCCAAAAGTAATGTTGAATATTTCCAATAAAAATCTTTCTCTTGCCTATTTTTAATTATCGACATTATTTAAAAATGCTAATTCCTGAGTGCATAAAAAATTTTATATAAATGTTTATAGATCATTAAACGCTTAGTTTATATTTATTACGGGAATAATAATTTTGATAACCGCCCATTCAAGTTTTTAACCATGTAGCCCCGCTTAAATAGACTTTTTCAGCTTACTCGATTCGCACAATTTTCCCAAGGAAACTGATTATTTCACATGAAAGAACATTAAATGCGTAAAAAAGTAAGCTTAAAGGAAGTCGCTAGAGTCCTTTTCGGAAAGATCAGGAAAACCCAGTTATCCAATTTTAACTATCAACCTGACTATAGCTAATTTTAATGATCATGCATGTTCAAATGTTTATAAATAGAAATGTATCTTTTTTAAGACTTATTTCAAGCCTTAAACATTACTAACGCAAGTTCAAGTAAATTACCAAGAATAATTATCGAGTAAAATAATTTGCTTTGGGCTTATGTGAAAAAGTACGAAATTTACTTATTCTAAGTCAGCAGTAATTTGACCGACAACACAATCATAAAATATAATTAAAAATTAAACTGTAAGGACACTTTAATTCAATATTTAGTTGTATTTTATGATTGGTTGTCGGTCAAATTATTGCTAAGTAAATTTCGTATTTTTTCTCAAATGACTTTCCTTTTAAATTCATAGTGTATTTATTTGATCTTGAAATTTCTATTGACGCTAAGTCAATTTGTTCATTTTGTAAATAATTTAGAGCCCTATTGTGTCGCTTCTTTTCTTACGTGAAGTGGGTGGGGCGATTACCAGAAACAACATTTTCTTAGAAGACTGCGAAGTAGTCAAATTTGGTACGAAAATGCCACTTTTATAACACTATTTATCACGTAACAAGCTTTTCAATTTAAATTATACTCGTTCTTAAAGATTGAATACAAAGGAACCTATTTCCCCTAAGGTTCCTAAGGGCCTCAGTTAACTGTACCTGTATTTAATCAATCCGGAATGTGTACACTGATTTTATAATTACTGATATATAGTACATCCTGGAACTTGTACCTCGATAATTATTCTTAATCGTAATACAATATTGACATTCAACAAATACATCTACTAAACAAATTAAGAATTGCAAATAATGGGAATAATCGGTAATTACATTCGAGAAAATTATCGGGTGGCGACGTTACTACTCTAACCTAAATCAAATTAAAATTACGAACATAACATTCCTTGTATGCACAAGATGACCCAAAAAATTACAATCTCATAGCAAACAACAATATATTCATCCCATGTTTACAGCAAGATTAACTATTATTGAAAATCATAAAAAAATAGGTGCGCAACACAAAATTGTTTGTTAATCACTCGTATGTAATTTACTGCATACTTAACAGTTATTAGCAAATGTGATTTAAATTTTAAATATGCCAAATAAAAATTCACAACCTGAATTATTCTATATGAAACTGTGGTTGCGAATAAATATTGAAAATCTACCACAACGACTTGCGCCATAGGGATGCCTTGCCATAAACTCTCCTGTACTAAGAAATGCCACAGATTACTCCAGATATCTTAGTAAACAATTATTGGTCTCCATATATCACATTCCTCTGATCGAACAAATTCGATGAATTCACTTAACAATTAAAAAAACACTAGTTGCAATAAAATAACAAATCCCAAACTTGCTGTTTGCACATTCGATGCGAGGTTGGACTGTGTTTATAATCTAGCATAACGTACAAATCACATACCAGTTATCAAGTAAATAGAGAGTAACTATCACTTTCCATTCCTGGATATACTAATCCAAAAGAAAGAAGATGGAAGTTCAGTATACATAGTGTACAGAAAACCCACAGATAGGAACAGATGTCTAAACGCGCCCTGCATTATTATAATTAATAATAAAAACACTCATAACACGATCTCAAAGATTAGTTGACAGAACACAGATAAACCAACTACAAAACGCACTAATAAATATGGTTTTACATAGAAAGCTATAAAAACGAACAAGCATAAATCAGACGACAGTAACGATAAAACCACCACTAGAATATGTCTGCCATATGTCAAGCACACAACAAATAAAATAAGTCGAGTTTTAAAAAAGTATAATATAGCAACACCATTTAAGCCATTGAGAAAGATCCAAAAGACAAAATTCTCTTAGAGGCACAGGGAATATCCAAATCCAATGCGAAAACAGCGAACAGTCCTATATCGGCTAAACAAATAGTAAAATTAGTGCAAGGAAAAATGAGCATATCAATTCTGTTTTTAAAAATAAATCAACCTCGTTATTAGCACAACACGTCAATATTACGGGACATACAATACATTTTGAAAACACAAAAGTGATTACCAATATAGAACATTACGCATCAAGAATAATTAGGGAAGCTATTGAAATATAAAAACGGCCAAAAAGTTTAAACAAAGAAGATGACAGGCACAGATGAACTTCGGCATGGAGTCTACTTTTGATAAACAAAATCATGAAGTTATCAAATATCCCTAACCAAACATCACAAAACAAGACCAGCACGTGCAACCAAATACAATATCAAACAAATATGACTGATAACCAGCTAGGCGCAACGGGGCATTATATAAAGACGTCTCAAACCCATCAAACGGCAGTACTAGAGTAATAAGGAACCAAATCAAAAAAAACTTGGTTACTTTCCTGATGATGGCAAACGTGATTTTTCCGAAACGTCGAAATAGGCATCCTGCTTAGTACCAACACATAACGCGAAGCAACGTCCGGAAAAACAAAAATTCATATATATACATTACGTTCAGTAATTAAAAGAGAAACGACCAACTAATTTTAAATGGTTCATATCAATAATAAAATTCAAATGTTCTAGAACTTGATTTATTATGTTACAAAGCCTTATTTCTGAATATATAATTATACAAACAATTAATAAATGATTATATTACAAAGGTAAGTTAATCGCTGTACATGTAAATAGTTTCAAATAAAAGGACAATTAATTGCAAATAGTTTGAATTAAAATAAAGTATATTTACAGTGCTACATAGTTAAATACAAATAAAAGTAACATTTGGAAAGGTGTACACCTAGCCATGGAAGAAATAGTAAAATGCACATAACTTACGAACTACAACTAAGTTAAAATTAAATGTGTTAATTGAACTAATTATAACAAGAATCATGACACAAGTGTATATACAGAGCGTACAAAATTAGGCCTAGTTAACAACGTTAAACCAGTAGAGTTTATAAGCTCCGATTTACACTGGGAAGCAACATTGTAAATAATTTTATCGTGTACAAAAATGAAGTAAGTTTTAGGTAGGTAGTTTCCGAAATATTCAACGTACAGTCCTGGCCCAAACTCCGACTTAAGAGCTAACCCGAGGTATTTGTAACATTGATCAAGCATCCTCGTTATAAATTGTAAGGCTTGGACTCAAGCCTGTTACAAAGTTAAGTATTCATTTTACTATTTTCTGTTATTTTTCGTCATTTGGCGACAGAAATTACCATTTAGATACATTTCGAGCGATGATTTGTGCTCACCACGCGTTTTTCAAGATCCATCGTTTAAAACATTTCGAAAATTCAACTATCCTTACACGATAAATATTTTAATGTTTGAGATGTCAACTATCTAATAATTCCGCTATAATAATATTAATTTGGTTAGTCTACAAAGCCTCTTATATTAGACGAAATTTAATTAATAAAGGCTACTTATTTTTACTTTCTCTTACCTATATGAAATATAGTGTAGAGAAAGTATTGTTTTCGTCCAAAATTTTCGATATCGAAATTTTAGTATAAATACATGTTTTGGGCCCTCAGAGTCCGAAAAACATGTTTTTAAAAATTGGTCTGGGTGCGTGCGTGCGTGAGTGCGTGTGTTCGTGCGTTCGTGCGTGCGCACGCGCGCGAGAACGTGCGTGCGGGCGTGCGTGCGCGTGGGCGTGTGCGTGGGCGTGTGCGTGTGTGTGGCTGTGTGTGTGTGTATGTGTTTGAACAGGATATCTCGAAAACGAAAAATCGTAGATAAACAAAATTTTATATATGTTTATATATATCGTCGCCCACAACTGCAACAATTTCATTGAAATTCAATAACCGGAAATGTCACTTTACTTTTGTCATTTTTGGTTGTTCGAGATTTTCTCGAATTCGGCTAAAACGATTTATTTTAAATTGCTTATTTAAGTTTTTTATCTTCTGCACATGAGACGTCTAGAAGTTAGTTAAAATGTATTGACCGGAAGTGCCACATTATTCTTGAGATTTTGATGTTTTTGGCGATTTTTTCGAAAAGATTTCTAACAAATGTTTGAAACTTGCTACAGTTCTTGTCTTTGGCATCCTTTTTCGTGAATTTAAAGCTGTTCCTGAAAAAATTTGTTGAAGCGAATTATCAGGGACAATCTTTCAAGTTACGCAGGGTTTTGCGTGTTCAGTAACAATTGTCGTTTCCAAAATAAACGTAAATAATAATTTAATCATTTGTGGACACTATTTCCATATCTATGTGCATAAGAGAAAGTCGTGTATTGTCTCACAATAGATAATTTTATATACATGTTGTTGCGCGTAGGAAGAAACGGATCTTTTAACCTTTAATATTTACCTATATCAATTTTGCGACAACGAATGAATCGTTGTTTACTTATGAACTCATTTTATTATGATTTATTTATGTGTGGCCATCGCGGTAAATCTGCAGGTAAATAACAATATGAAAATATTGAGTTAACTATTCTTGAAATCTTTTATTCATAGTTGTAGTATTTAATGACTGTGTAGTTCTCAAAATGTTAATATTAAGTATGTAAGCAGGCAGGCATGCGCCAGGTACATTTGTGAAATTTATAGACTTTCAATGATTAATTTAGATTTGGCCAGTTTCGATACTGCTAGTAAGCCCCCTAAAGTTTGTTTACCGTTGATGATATTTTAGTAGCCCGAGTTTCAATGATAATCATTTGTCACATACAGTTGATCTCTGCTCGCAAGCTCTTCTAGTTAACGTTAACGTTTAAGTAACGTTTTTGTTATGACACCCGTAAGGGTGGAAACATGCAATTTGCTATCATTAAACTCAATTGGTATTAATAATCTATTTATTTATTATTAACGCTGTGACATATCTAGAAGTAGCTACTATAATATAATATTACAGGCATCATACAATCGTCCAATATTATCGTACCCGATAGAGTCTCTCAGCATAACGTACATGTGTTTAAAGCTTTAATTGCACATATTTCGAGTATTATGTATTTTAGAAGAAAGTTATGTATTGCGTTTAATTCGTTTATTTTTCATTTTGCTATTACTTATAATACCGTGAATACGAGATACATAAAGCTATCTATAACAGCGGGGGTATTATTAGCGGTAGCTATGCATATGATGGAGTTGTAATGACATAATTACAACAATCCCGACTGTTATAGTTATAAGTAAACAATAAGGAAATGAAAAATAAAATTTTGTATGCACCACTGGAGCGATATCCATGCCTCGAGCCTAAAGCCCTCGTTTTCCATCGATTGCATAACCCCCTTTGTGCATAAATAGCTATTACTCCTTGTATGCCTGGAATTATACTTTAAATTAATTTTTTAAAACAAAAATTAATCAATCTAACTTTATGATTTTATTTTTAAATTACTATTTATATGGTATACAGAAAGTAAAACCTGTATAATTATTTTTAAATTTGACTAAACTTTATGAAGTATTTCGTTATTTTAAGACATGTGAAAACAGCGCCAAACGCTTTTTACTGATATGGATTTAAAATAAACTACTTGATAAGTAGACGAATGCTAACGCCGATAAGGGCACGATGCGACTCGATAGGCTTGAATTTTAGCCCTATACCGCCTAAATATTTGTGGTTGGAATTTTCAGTCTTGCGCCTTTAAAGTGTATATATACTTGGAATACCACTCTGATTTTTTATTAAGTGCCAAGGCGTGGCACAGGCGTTGTCGTTTTTTAGTAATACTGCTTTTCCTGTCCCCTCAAGACTATTACGTGCAAGAAAGGGTGACTGATTAATCTAACCCCTACAATTTCGAAACCTGCTTTTCATTTTTGAAATACGTCTGCAACACTAAAAATTTTCATTCTAATCTCCTTTACTGCATATCGATGTAAATTCAATTTATTCAGGTATAATGTTTTCTTAGTTTGATATATTGTTATTAAATTTTAGGCATCTAATTGAAATATTTTATAAAAATCTCAAAATTAGGAAAGTATTCCGAAATTGAAGGTAACTCATTGTAAAATAAAATAAATTAGTTCGCCAGTCCCTCTTAGAAAGATTTTATAATATTCAAGGTTTTGTGCACTTAAAAAATATCTGCACTTGAGGATGTAAAAATTCTGGATTTAAAATTTAATATCAGGCGGTGGTTCTAAAGAAAAACTTGAAACTTACCACTCACAAAGTAATGAAACTCTATCATCTGAGAACTTGCAGCTAAACTTTCTAACCTCAAAAGATTGTTTTATATTATGTAACTTAACCTTTTCAATCTTATTAAAGCTTTAAGAAAATTCAATGAACTGGCATCGGCTAAAGCATTTCGTAGTTTTCCAATAATGTATTAAACGAAAGCTCTGAAGGCTGCCCAAGTAGTTTTTGTTATAGCTAATATAGCAATGGCTTTTCTCCACTTCAGAAATGTTTAAATAAGGATGAAAAATCAATTCTAGCTGAAAATTTGTGGCACACTTCCTGAACAATTTATTAGCACACGAAGTCAACCATTTTAAAGTTAAAAACCTAGAATATTTTTATGGCTAAAATATACATTGACATTACGTTGATCGCTCAATGATTGACATGTATGCCTCTGTTTAAGAATGCGAGTTCGAATCTGGCACAACTCGACAATTTTTCAGCAGTTGTTCTTAGATAATGAAATACAACCGTAGATCCCTATGTCATTGGATGATTGTTATGTAAAATATCCTACCGGATGTTAGAACACCTCCAGATTCCGCTAAATTCTAGTTGACGCTATGAGAGCAAAGGAAATTTCCGCATCTTAAAATCTCAGTCACAAACATTAACAATTCTTGAAAATTTTGTATGGTAGTAAAAATATGACAAGTTTTACTAAATCACGCTAGTATTTTGGCGAAAGTTTTGAGAACTTTGTTCTGGAGATTAAATGCTGATAAACAAAGTCATAAACAGTAAAATGCCAACATTGGTTTCGCATTGGAAAAAAATTCTTGCGTTAAATTAAAAATACAAGTGCCCCTAAAGATCTTAAAGTAGGCAAGAGCTAGTTGTATATTTTTTAAGCCCGTCTAAAATTCTTGCAACATCGGTCATTAAATTGGGAACAATTAATAACGAAATCAAATGAGTAATCTACCAATATCAATTTGGTATTTAAAATTATAAACAAGGATTTTACAGGTTGCTTCCCATTTTTTATAATTATTAACATTTGAAAACCCCTGGTTCACGCTTGTAAAAGAACGATCTACAACATCAGATTTTGTACGGGAACATGTATGCTTCTATAAATCGATGGCAACCACCAATCCCCATGTCCTGGCAATCTCAAGGTGAAACGATACAAAATCGGTTAGTTGAGACCAGACTTCTAAAGTAAAAGTACGTGATATTGAGGCGTGACGCTATCGTTTGGCAATGCCGCACAAGAATTAATGAAAATACGAACTAGCTACCCGTAACGATTATCGACTGCCTGCATCGTGGTGAATTAAACAAATTGGCGCTTCATGCGAATTTAGAAAAATTGGGTCAAATCTTCGTAATCCCCGTTCAAGTTGGCCGCAGGGCTGTAGGATGTTTAGGAAGGTACTTCAGGTACGCTATAATCATGAAATACTGAAGGCATTAGGGCCTGCTATCAAAAGTCACGTAATTCCATGTAAATACAAGTAAGTGGCATTTTTTTTGCAATAAGTTCTTTCCACTTTATAAGGCAACAAGCTTCACTGGGGATTCTGACAATCAATTCCCTGTTTCGTAACGTAACATTCAATCGCTGGAGGAGTAGCTGTTAGACAGTTAAGTCTTTTAATTCATGAACCAAAAATAAATAGTTAATCTAGATAAGTGTCGTAATTCTACACCACCTTTAACAAAAGAGGTAGCTTTTAATGATTAAATTCGGGGTCTCCTCTTTATTACAGTCTTAATTAGTAATTAATTATTCATTTGATTGTGCTCTAATTGCCTATATAAATTTATGTTATTTTCATTATAAGCAATTTAGTTACAAACAGGTGATCTTATTATTTCATTACTCTAAATAATTTTAGTGATAAGGCATAACAGTACTTTCTTACAGGAAAACATTAGACCTAAGTAGGGAAAAACATTTACAAATTTTAAATCTAACTGAACTACACCAGGAGTGCTGCTCCAGTGGCGTACGTTAAATAATTGTTTCGTAAGTATCTTAGAGTAAAGGCATCGCATTACGGTTGAAATGAGATTCCTTATCGTCTCGTTTCTGAACGAAGATCTTCCGTAAAGACATCTAGATAAGGTGGCGTCCAAAAATAGCGGCTTTTCCCCGATTTTTGATCTTAGCAAGCCATCCTGAATTTTCCCCCAATTATTTTGAACAAATACCGTAAAACTCCCCTTTTATTCACTGTGGCTGCCGGAGCTACGAGCTAATTCAGAGTAAACGGCATTTTTACCAACCTTTTAGGGCCCAAAGAGCTTTACGGCCCGTTATAATTTAATTGTCTTACAAGAACTCGACACTATGGTTTCGAACCTAGTTGGAACCATGATTAATGAGGCGTACCCAAAGACAGCTTGGCACGCACAAAAAGCAACCTTCACATAGTTTTTATTAGAACATTCTTATACTGATAAGTCTTACCCGATTATAAGGTGCTGGTTGTACGATTGTGTATATTAAGATATCGAGCTAGTGTAATTAATGCTACGGTCTAAAGTTCGATTCCCGAGGCAATATTTCCGTTTATCCTATTTTCTTGCGCTTCTTTCCTTATCCTTGCCAAACCCTTATCCTTACAGCTATTCTTGACTGAGGAGGAGCCTCAGAAAACCGTCCCCGTACGGCGGAACTGAAATAACAATGACATTATGTTGTAGCTGAGCCGGCTTTGATTAGATCTTACCGATTTGATCCAACAAAATCCGAAATTATGACAGTATTTTTCGACTTTATGAATTTGGGATGATTTTGTATTTTTAATTTAATCTAAGAGTTATGTAAAAGTTTGTGACTTTCTTTATCTACAAAACTTCCATTTTCGAATACTCGAACTAATAGATGGCGTAGTCTGTGTATAACTACATCTCTAGTGTTATCTGTGTGTAAAGTGCTATACGGTAGGTTCTCTCTGCATAGCAACCCAGCAGTGGGTCGCACATGATACGCTACAAATGAATCGAAAAGGGTAAGTGTGAACACTGTCACGGTCTCACCTTGACTTGTAAATATTTAGATATAATTTATGTGTATTCATTTGAGTACGCCCTGTACATATGTACGTATAATTTCTTTTAGGTCGTATATGTATAAAATGGGGATATTTAAAAATTGA